>JBCFXI010000479.1:0-153671 GCA_038496175.1 Ampulex compressa | reverse complement strand
TTTTTTTATATATTTATATATCTTTTTTTTGTTGCTTAAGGTAATGACGGAGAGTTAAGAACAAGTTTTTGTAATAAGCATAATCTGAGCGAACTATTTCATTTTCTATCATGCTAGCAGGTGTTCTCGTATTTACAAACGGGGTTATACCTTCATACAAGGAACACCTGTACGGATAGTTCATCCCTTTCACTACCATTTATTATCAAGTACTCGCCTGCAGATATACGTTTTTCTTCTATGTTCATGGACTTCCGTTCTATAATAATTGATTACTAGTAAATGATATTATCTACTTCATACACAGCAGAAGTGAATTTATTTATTTATTGAATCAAATTCTATGGTCACGGATTGTACGGTTTTGAAGAATTCCAATTACATGATTGTTTCTATTGTTATTACTAATCCATTGTCTTTTTTATGTGAACACAAAATAAAATTTAAATTTTTCCTACCACCGCTACTATATTTTCTTAAGTATTAAAAAACTTCTACACGCAACGCATATTAATAAAATGGCCACGACTTTGAGTTATGTGTTGTTGGTACAAAGTAAAAATTACTTGATCCTAGTTTAAAAAAAAGTATGATCCAAAATATTAGTAGTTACATGCGAGTAGATACAACAAAACATACTAATTTTCATATTTTTATGGGGGCAATAATTTATTGTCTAGAAATTTGTAAAGTTTATTATCGACAGCAAATGTATTTTACAACAACGTTGTACATGATGTTAACGCAGTTATTTACGTAAATTATTATAATAGGTTTTTTGATGCGTGTTTTAGCATAGAATGTTTATGACATGTGCGTGTGATTTCAGTGTTAGTAGTATTTGGAACAGGTGCGTGGGCATAATTTTAGAGCCAGAAGTCGGAAGAAGGCAGTGCATTAGTTGCTCTTTGTTTTGCAACTGTAATTTGCTTCTACCAGTGATTATATTCGCTTTGAACCTTATTTTTATATTATATTCCATAAATTCTTGCTTAGTTTGATCTTACAAAAAGACTTGCGGATTTTAAGAACACTGTATTATAATTGTAGTGACAAAGTCTACATAATTCTCGTAATATATACAGTTATGTTTTTTCTTCAAAATGAAAAATTTTAAAACGATATTAATACTTAAAAAGAGTATTTCAAATAGGATGTGTCTAACTGGTTAAGGCATTATTGCTGTATCCCCAACTTCATATTCTTGTTGTTGATGGTAAAATGAATTGCTGTAAAAAAGTATCGCCTAATGATCAAGTTTCAAACAATCTTTCTATTATACCTTTATATAAGAACAAAGTAAAAGAATTAATATCATTTGAACAAACGGAATCAGAAGTTACAATGTGGCGTGAATATGATAAATATCTTAGATCACAATTAAATACGATTTCTAGAATTAAGTTATCACAACCTTGATCGAATTTTCCTCCTACAATTTATTATATTTTTCTTCACAGAGGTTTTTACCTTTCAACCCCTAAGACAATTTATATAAGAAAAAGGGAGAGCACTATATGTCAAATTTTTTAAAAATATCATTCCAATGAATCAGATATAAACTTCGTCAGTGGTATCAAAAAGCACATTATCTTGATCTCGAAAAATTAGATCATTGAATTTTTATACAGAAGTGTTTGAAGTTTAAATACCCTCGAAAGATATAATACGACTTGATATTATATCCATTAATTTTTTGATTAATTTTTGAATGGTAATCGAAACACCGTCATTCCATATCACGTTCTCCTATTCCGATGAGTCCAGCGGGTAGCGCCGGAAAAGGAGATTTTAATATTTCAGTCGAGGCACGATACAATAAGTGTAATAAGCATAGAAGCGACCAGTGGTCGGCGCACAAGAGGCGGTTCAAATATTAATGCTGGCATTTCGGTGGTTCGTGGTAATTCAACCGCCACTACCGCCATGCTCACGACTACCCGCTGCTAATATTTCGCATCTGCTTATGTCGGAGTAAATTCAAAATATATCGTACCGAGTAAGTCTTATACGTTTGCAGAAATTCTAAAATGTTCGAAAAATTTTATTCGTTTCCGGTCAACCAGGCTGAATTGCAATTTATATTCATGTAATAATTAAAAGTACACTACAAATCATCGAAGGAAGTTCGAAATCTATTTATAATAGTCATAAATAAAAAAGCATCATAGGTTTATTCGCGTCTAGGATTATTCCATATATGTCGCGTGGATAACAAAGAACATGATGTTAAGAAATAATGATGTTATACAGCCGATATAATAAGTTTAGATTCGAGAAGAAGGCAATCGCTATAGAGAGTTTTCATTCTACAAGAATTACCAGTAGTTACACTAGCACTAAGTTGTACATTCTCCCTTCGCGCTTCGAGACATTTCATCCGTTTCACGCTAGTTATATCACATCGCAGTTTACATTAAAGTTAATCTTCGATATAAAAGAGAATGATCGAAAAGAGATGAAGGAATTTTCAAAGGCGTACTGCTGATAGCTAGAAATAGGCAACGAAGAGCTTACTTGGTCCACGTGCACGGTCGTTACGAAGGATCGATAGTAAGGGATGCGATGTCGAGTCTTACTGGATATAGGACTGCAAGGAGTTACGGGTTAATACAAAAACTTGCTGATACTTCTCTGTATCCATATGCGTTAGCTGCTATCGTCATTTTTCGATTGGTCATACTCTATCTTATCTTCGTTTTTCCTCCGTCACTTATCCTTTTCTCTTTCCTTTTTACAATTTTCCCTCTCTCTCTCCCTACTTCTTCGAAGGAACACCATGAATACGAGATGCGGCATCTGGATACATCTAGTTTGCGTGGCTACGCGCCAGCCCTCTCATCAATTTTTAAAAACCATCCCGTAATATGTATGCACCACCCCCGGTGTCCGATATGGAAACCACGTAGATACGTTTCGATGGCCACGAGCGAGCCCGTGGATGCTGGAGAGAATCAGCCGGTGGGTTACAACGCGCGTGAATAGTGATGAGAAATCGCGAGAGAGGAAAGCACTAGAGATGCTGGGGTAGCGCAAACCTTCGTGAAAGGATTCTGCACGTCGCGTCTATGATTTTTCGGAACGATTATCTGGAATACGTACAAAACACGCCGCGATACACAAACGTTCTGCTTCGATAATTTACTTGAAATCTACCGAAATAATGTTGCGGTATTTATTTAAACTTTTGTTAATTATCTTAGTGGGAAGCACTTAAACCCATTTGCTCGATAATTTCTGACATTTTAAACACAAAGTATGGTCGGTATTGAACAGCTTTTCGCACACATTTAGTCAATTCTCCATCGGGTCTTTCGATGTCAGAGTTCGGTCGACGAAAATCGATAGCATTTGTGAAAAGTAAATAATTTTGGCCACGATTGTATGATTCGATTAATAAATTAAGAAAATAATAAATTAAATGACTTATAATATTAGGGGGGAAATATTAGGGAATAAAGTAGTGAGAAACCGAGTAGGGAACAAGGGATAGAAAAAAATCAGACCGTTGGATAACTGGACCAGGACCTTTGTCTGTTATTTTAATTATTATATCAATTTACGTATAATAGCTAATAATAAGCGTATATCAATTTAATAGAGTGTAATGATTACTACTAAATATAAACACAAACCAAAATACCTGATATATAGTAACATGTATATAACGAATATTTTATTCATAGATAACGAAATAACTTTTGGTACGTAATAATTAATGCAACTGATAATAAATATTAACAGAAAATTTTAATCAGTCATTCATAGTTACATATATATAACGACGCTGTATAAACATTTGACATCATGTTGCAAAATTACTCGTCCAAACAAAACACGATAAACACGTAACCTAAGAGAAATATTCAAAAAAACGCGAAGTGAATACCAAAAAACGATATCCTAACGATTCGATCGTCATAAGTTTATAACACAATTATTAATAACATTCCTTGCGTGCGGTTATTCCGAATCTCTCGCGCCCGCGCTCTTTCTACTCTTCTTCTACATAGCAAAAAATGGGGATGGCAATTTAGAAAATCCTAATCGTACGTCAGATTCAAGATCCAAAAGTTTCCGTAAGGGCGTAGAAGTGGACGGTCGGTCGGTAGAGTGGGAAGGAACGCGAGACAGAGAGAGAGAGAGAGCGAGCGAGCGAGCGATCGAGAGAGGGAGGGGGAGAGAGAGAGAGAGAGAGAGAGAGAGAGAGAGAGAGAGAGGCAGCAATTCCTGGTACGTGAGCGAAGACTTTTTCCAGTTACAAACAGCGCCATTGCCGAGAGCCGGCCGGCGGCGATTATTTTTAAAACAAGAATATTCCCCTCCGGCCAGGGGACATAATGAGTAGGTGGGAGGAGGCATGCTCGGAGGGCGCGATAATGGCGGCCGTTATGAAGAAATCAACCCACCCCGGAGCACTGCCCCGCACATCCCGCCTTGCCATGCTTCTGCCCAACGGATCTTTCGTCTCCATGGCGACCGCCTTGTCCAACGAACCCCTACCAGCCTCCCAAAGGGGTGGCCGCGAGTATTCTCTCTTATTATGAGAGTTGCTCCACCCGCAAAGGGGTGGCGACCTCAACCCTTTCCCCTTGCATCCACCTTACCCCACGCCCTACGCTCAGCCCTGACTTCTGAAACTATCGGAATAGCGGGGTTACTTGGAAATGAAAGTCTCGGAGGCACGTTATTGCTATTAGCGGATATTGCATTATGAGTACGGGGAGATATCAAAAAGTCTTTAACCCGTAACGTACTGCTCGTTACTACAGTTGTTTGCTATTATCTTTTTGCCCCTGCGAACGAGAAAGTCACTATAGCGGCTCTTTTCTTTATACCTGGTTTTTGATCTTTGAGACTATTGGAATAGCGGGTTCGCTTGGAAATGAGACGTTTCGAGGCACGTTATTATCGTTATTGTTATCACAGGAAAATAATATCGGAGAGCCTTTAACCGATGAAGTACTGTTTGTTGCTAGGTTCATTTTTGGGAAGTAAAAGTCGCTGTAGTCGCTCTCTTAGTTATCCCTGATTTCTGATTTCTGGAATTATCGGAATAGCGGGGATATTTGGACATGGAAGTCCTGCAGACACGTTATTGCCATTAGTGGATATTGCATTATGAGTGCGGGGAAATATCAGAAAGTGTTTAAAGATGAAGGTACTACTTGGTTCTATAGTGGTTTTCTCCTGAGTGCTTCCGTGGGACGATGACCCACTATAATAGCTTTTCTTTATATTTCACATTCAAACCGGTATTTATATGCAATTATTACAATTCGATTATATTTTAATATGTTGCAATTTGCGTTTATGTCAAGGAAAAATATTTTAATAGCAGTTCTACGTCGTATTAATAAAAGTGTACGTCTCTGTCTTATTGTTAAAGCGTATTGTTTTCCCTTAATACATCATTATTGAATATATATTTGTATATTGACTTAACAAAACGTTAATTTTCACGTTTCTTTTAATACCTCAAACTTCTATATATTTTGAATGATATGATAATGTGTGATAGGTTGTGTTAGGTTATATCTGGTGGGCACGTAATTTCTTATATATAATACATTTATTAAATATCTGACCCTGCACAATTCTGCTATGTAGGTAAATATTCGGCAAAATTACTTTTCATCTTTTAGGACTGTATAAAGTATACTCAAACATCCTAAGACAATAAGTTGCGACTTTATTTCTAAAAATGACGATATAAATGTTGTCCAGAAATCGCGAAGCAAGGAACTTATATAAACGCAATTATGCATCAATCACATATTTCTTTCCACAATATCATAAAATAACATAATGCTGTAATATCTAAGAATCATTAGATTAAAAAAAAAAAAACGACAATAAAATAAACGAGTTTCAAATAAGCAAACGATGTCAGCCAATCACTATTCTACATCATTTTACAGCCTAATCGTCTTCTCTCTCTCAGTCACTGTCACAAAGTACGTCACGAATATCTGTGAGTTCCACATCCACAAATACTGAGCACGAAAATAAGCCTCGGGCGCTCTTCGCCCAATTGGAGGTTCGGTACACGCGGATTCGATCGATCATCATAGCGGCGATAATCACTCTCGAATTCAGCTTAATCCCACCGAGAGAAACTGATGGATTCCGAAATAATTGCCGTTGGTCCGGCCGGTTCGCTTGGCTATTCGTAAAGAGGGGTGCCGGATAGGGGCGTATCGCGCCCTTCGCAGATGTCCAAGAACGAGCGCAGGGGTGTCCGCGACGATGCAGTGCGCGCCTATTGGCAAGTGCGAAGGAAAAAATACGGGAGCAAAGAATTATCGGAAATTGATGAGGCTGGCAGCCGAGGTAGAAGGGTTGTGTCGTGTGCCGGATTTTCGATACGCATCGACGATCCTGCCGCGCTCTTTTATTGCTTTCTATACTACAATACCCTTCGAACCCTTCGAGGGATGTTTTCGCGCCTGAAATACTTGCCGATTATCGCGTTGCACTTCATAGTTTGGAATTTTCGGAAAAAATTTGTGTGTTGGGTTTTTCTACCTTATATATTAGAAATGTACATCCTGTATTTTATTAGTGATCTTGCATGGGACAGATATTAATAATTTAAATATTATTATTATAAATATTACGTTAATTCGCAACTGGTCTGTGAAAAAGATTAATTAGATGTTATTAATCTCTTATATGTAAGCGATCGTGAAAAAAATTCGGGCCATCGAGTAGCTGGACCGAGAATCGGACCCGGGAATTTTTTTTCACGATTGCTTGCGTATGAAAAATTAATAGCGTTTAATCAATTTTTTCCACAGACCAGTTGACGAATTAAAGTAATATTTGTAATAATAATATTGATATTATTATTATCTGCCCGATGCAAGATCACAAATAATATTTATATTCTCATTTGTATGACTACCGAGCACGATCTTTGAAATATAGGAATACCTATATAGATATCTTGTAGTTTGTTTAAGTTTAATTTAAATCCTACTTATTCTCTCTGGATTTTCCATGCGATACATACTTCGTGAATTCGTCAATTTGACATTTATTTTGAGAAGTAAGTGCTAAGATAAATAAACATAGTGTTTGACGTCCAGGATTGTGAAACCAAACAAACGATTCTCCTCTTTTGCTTGGTTACAGAATGTTACAGTTTGTAACTTTGTTGTTACATTAACGAATGAAATTATTGTAAGGAGAAACGGTAATCGAGAATGACTAAGAAACATTTTGAACATTATGTTGCTTAAAGAATTATTATTCTTTCATTAATGTCATCCGCTTTAAAAAAGTTTCGTCTTGTTGGCAAAAGGGAACAAAAGAGGTGCAACGTATGAGTTACAGTGCAAATTTCTATAACATTTTTTTCATTCCTGCAGAAATATTTATGAATATCTTAACGGCTGCGTTTGTTACAAATGTTATTTTAACAACATGCTTAATGAAATCGGCGAGGGCCAAGAGCACAGCTTCCCTTGTAAGCTAGGTAGTAAATACTTAAACACTGTTTTATATTCTGTCCTCGTATTAAGTTCGTCCTTGTAGTGGTATTTATTGAAGTAATCTTTTTCAAGGATGACGGTAGCAAAGTGAATAAAGACTTCTACGCGGAAGATACGAAGTCAGATTTTACCTGAGGAGAACTTTCCATATAACACGTTCCCTATTCATTATCCATGTACATTAATTAAATAGGATTTTAATGTCTGTTAACTAAAAATTGCAAGGTAGCATAGCAGTGTTTTTTTTATTGTACATTTATTTTAAATAAATTGCGTCACTTACAAAACTATCCTGATATGCGAATATTTGTGTTAGTCCTGATGATTTGAATCTACCTTACAACAGTAGACGAAACATTAAAGAAACAAACTATAGTTTTAATGGATACGTTATGTTAAATATAAAGAGCAGGTACACGCGACGTGCATGTCGTAGACGTATCGGGTAGTTAATTAATACAGCGAGTATCGGCGATCCTTTCAATCGACAAGAACAATTCAATCAAATATTCATCGACTTCAATGTATGTATATTATTTACTGAAAAATAATAACAATAAAGGTACCTCTTAATTGACGTAGCGTATGGCAGTGCATATTTATCGTGCTGACAAATTAACCAAAGTTGCAAGAGACCCCGCGTCGGCATAAAATTATTTCGTGTAAAATTGTATGCCGCTCGTCTCCTTCGCTGTTAATACCACTGCTCGTAAATATACGGTAATTAGAGAGGCTTGACGGCAATTAACATCTCGAACATCATCGCGGCTTTACGCTCTATTAGACGGTATCTTTAGACCACTTTAATCCGTTTGACTGGATTACGACCACATCCCGTGACACGTACGATATCGTTGAAAGTAACGAAACACATTATAGCAGAAAAACTTCATCTGAAATATGTTCTGATATAATATAAATTAAATCTAATCGTAAAACGCGTGGGTAAAATGAAAGAAAAATATTATGAAGCAATTTACTTGAACTTTTAATGACTCACCTTTACTTCACCGCCAATCATGTCGTCAGGAATTAATCTATCAACAACATTTTCTCAACAATGTCTATTTCTAGTGCGTATAATAATTGTCCTTTTATCTGACCACTAACGATACATATAATATATCAGTGATGGTATAATCATTCATCACACGCAGTAAAATTCGATGATACACTGTGAATATTCTCGTCAAAATTCGGTATCGATGGAAACGTTGTCAGTCCAACGCTGTCATTTAGGTTAAAATATGAGGATGCTAAATAAGTTTACAGAACGGAAATCAAAAAACGATTTTATAGTTATAAAAATTATTTAAAAAATAAAAGACTTTAAACTAAAAAGTTCAAGATTTTGAATAAAAATGTTAAACTAATGTTTTTTAGTTTACTAAAGTGTAAGACTTTAAACTAAAAAGATTTAGAAAAATAAAAAACGCTCCAAATATTGCTGACAAAGTCATATTCGAATGCACATTCGAAGGCACCCACTGTGTACACAGCCTTTTGAAACACAAAACTTTATTCGAAATAATCCAAAAAAATATGGAAATTTTTATTGCGTTTCTTATGAAACATGAAATATTAAAACAACCTGAAAGTTTTAGTTCTATCGTTAACGAACATACGGCGCTCCGCGGACTTATCGTATGACCTAGTAATCAACTGGTAACGTCCATTGTAATCAAAGGAAAATATCGATCTGGTAAATTCGTAAAAAACTTAGCTCGTTAATTATTTCATTGACCGGATGGGTCGGCACTGGTACCGAAATGCTCGTACAAAAGCAACAGAAGCAATCGAATATTGCCATATCGGTCGCCGCTTCCAACATCGAGGTTGGGAATTCGCCCCTCCTACCCCTCCATCAACTGCCTCTGCCACTGGGTTTCCCCTCCATCTTTCCACCAATATAATTCTCGAGGCAAGAAGTTTCTAATGACGGAAAATCTAATATATATCGCTCCCGGCAGGCCTGGCGGACGGTACGGGCAGCTTTTCTTGTAATTAAGTTATAACTAAGGGCGAGCGTGCCGGGAAAAGAAATGAAAGGAGATGGTTCGGGGATGGTGGAAGGGGGGGGGGGAGGCTCTTCGCAGGAGTGGAAAACAATAAGAAGGTCCCGCTAATCTGGACAATATATCATATCCGACTGGAGGTGCTTCTGGCACTGGCAAGACTGCCGCATACACACATGTATATGTACGGAGAAGTAATAAAGGAAGAAGCAAAAACTGCGGAGAAATATAGGGATACGAGTTTTCCTTAAAATTTGCGTGATGTACTAAAATGAGCATGGCGTCTACTATCGATTTGAGTTAACATCGTATGTACAAGTTGTATTTAAATCTACGTAACTTACGGTAACTGTAGAACGACATTTAATTTCTGCGCTTTACAAATCGATTGTCATTTCACCTAGGATTTACAAATTGTTGTACGTCAATGAGTTACCTTATGATCGTCATGTAAATTGCCATAGATTAGTATGCTTTTTGTCTTCTTGTTGTGATTAGAAATTATACTAGATTTTAGGATAAGGAAACGTATGGAACAAACGTAATAGCGATGTTTGAGCAAGAGCGGCCAGTTTGTGACTTCGAATAAAAAATATATCAGTCTAACGTACTAAATATTATTAGCATATATAATATTCATACGCTATAATCATTATGAAAATATATAAATTGTAAGAAGAAAGTTTGCTCGGCACACAAACGATTCATATAATATCGAATAAAAATATAGGCGAAGAAGATACAGAATCGGTACATCTGTATTCATACATAACTGCATTGGCCATTAATTTACAGGCACCACGTACGTATCTATTTCTTGCAGTTACACGCCCATCAAGACGAAAGTATATAGTAATCCAATAATAGCTACAATTCAGACTTTATCGTGCGTTAATTACTTTAAGGAGTTTATCCTCGCTACAACTACTAAAACTGATATATTTTTCCGCTGGAACTCGACAAAGGCTGGTAATCGAATCCAACCGATAAAGCCCGGAAACTTGATGCGCAATGGTGTGCGAAGTAGAACAACGAGTTGAGTCTCGGTAAAACAATAACCGGGGGAAAGGGCGGTACGAGGAACTCGCTGATAATTATCGTAGCCTGCAAATATCAATACTAACTCGAAGTAGAAGAGAAGAAGGGCAGAGCGGAGGCAAGACGGTGGGCCGGGCACAGTCTGGAATGGAACAACTCAATTGCGTGAGATCAAGTTAGGTACGAGCCTTGGAGAGGGGGGATGTAATTAATTAATTCGAACGCCATCTTGCTACCGATGGCTGAACGGGAAATATTATTTCCACAGCGAGTAAAGAACGCAAGGTAAGAAGCTGGAGCTACGTGCCTCTGATTATTTCTTTTAATCACTCTCTTAGGTAAATACCGTCTATCATTGCTAGTCTGCGTAATTAATATTGCAACGATCAGTTATGTATGTTAAAAAGTATATCTAAAACTGTAATCAATCATCAATCTGCAGATCCTGTAAGATACAATCTTTTATCTTTTATTATTGAGATTGGCGATATTCCACGCAAGGTATTTTTACCGGTTGTATACTGGTATACCTCGTTTTAATGTTGCATAAACGATCGATCTGAACGTTTTGGAGAGTATTGTACTAACGAAAAATACAGTATATCACGTTATAGTCGATGTAGAATATCTTATTTTGCTAAATTGTTGTACAATTTATGGGTTTTCCAAGCAACAAATAAATAAATGACTGAGCGTACACTACCTATTGCCGCATGAAAAATAATTCTGACTAACAGGATAGTCACGCTTTCAAATACTATCAGTGGACTAGGCTCAACATTAAACCTACCAAAGCGGTTAAAATGACTAATCAGTGGTTCCTTAGAAAAATCGTTGTACTTTGTAGAAAAGTATATTTTGAAAATTTCCATGAGTCTATCACAGACTATGAATCGTTCTATCGATCTATTCACACCTTTTTTTAATACCCTCTTTCTTTAAAGATATCCGTGGTATGCGTAAATATATCTAGAAAGTAGCTGGTAGATTTAGCGTTAAATGTAATATGACAAAATCCAATTTTACGTCGCGGATAAAGTATCGATATGGATGCTCTTAATTGATCAATAAACTATTTAATCGGTGATAAGTTCAACCTAACTTTTTCTGCAGCTTTCTATAGTCTATAAAGATTATATTTTTCGTTAACGAGGAGTTCGTCTTGTAAGGCTTAATTAAGTGAGTATAAGGAGTAAGGCCCAGGCCGGTAAAGAGGAAGGGAGAGAGATATAAGGCTTATACAAACTCGATCGTGACCGGATCGAAGGCAAGAACGCTGTCAGATCTGGGGATAATGATCCGATAAGCCAGAGTCCCAAGATCGCGGTAAAACTTTTGTTACCAGCAGGGTGCTAATGGAAAGAAGCAACGGTGATTCTTTGTCACTTCTGCTTATTTGGTCAGTATTCTTGTGATAAATTGTAAATATTTTTTTTAAATTAAATGGTTAACATATAAAAATATTCTGATATATATATATATATTTTTTTTTCGTACAAAATTTGCAGTATTCATAAGGAGACATAAGATAGTGGCCTTAACTCGTCTTTAAAATGCCATTCTCAATGTTATTTCCATGTCAAATTATTTTTTTTAATGGAAAGGTGTATTTTTTTTCACGGAAATGGAAAGAGCATTCACTTTTGAGTATAAAAGTTTTAGTACATTTATCTGCTAAGGTTGATAGGTGATGGGATATTGGATAAATAAAACACCAAATGATTTTCGAACACTTTGACTATTATCTCTCTCTCTCTCTCTCTTTTATTCTGTTATTGTTATTCAATGAAGGAAAAGTTATTTGTTTGCGTAAGGTGGTTTGTTGATCTTTTATTTTATTCCCATAACGATATTCATTTATTCACAAATTAAGAATGTCTGTGCAGGAATCAGCAAAGAAATGTTGAGGTGTGTACAACTGTCTTTTGAAGCGCGTTTTCGGAAATGCATCGAAATTAATGGTCGTAGCTTTGAACATTTACTAAATTGAAATTGTAACGTGAAAATGAATCATGGTTATGTACAAGAACTGTACTGTACAGTATATAAATGGGTGCCAGCAAAGTAAAAGTGTAGGAAAACCATTTGGTGTCTTATAATATTTATAAAACATCAAATAATGTTAATTACATAATGAGAAATAAAAAATTTGATTGTAATTTATACAATTACATAATTATATATAGAGATGAAGGTATGTAGGAAAACTCTGTCCAGATAATTCAGTAATTGATTTATAGCGGGGCTCCTGCAGCAGCAGCTGGTAACTTAACATACGTATTCGTATACTAATTATAACAATTTGTAAATGTAACAGTTCCAACAGAGTTGTTAATTACATCTACTCAATTTTGCCGATTTAAAGGATCACCCAACATATTTCTTGCATTAAACTTGATTTTGGAGAAGACTTCTTCGACAGAATTCAGCATTGGAGAACATGGTACTAAAAAAACTAGACTGTGCCTTGTCTGACGAACAACATCACGTACTTCCTGTGTCTTGTGGATATTCGCGTCATCCATAATCAACTAAACTTGTCCAGATTATCGTCTTCCAATTTCTGAAGTAATCTGCGAAGAAAGTCGCAGTGTTTTCGATCTTCTATTGATATTTTTTAAATATAATAAAAAATATATGTAAGAGTACTTGATTTGGAAAAGGGTCAATTTCATTTCCGAAAAGATGAATTTCATTTGTAAAAGTGTCAATTTTATTTCCAAAAGGAAGCATTTAATGCGCAAAATCTATAAAGGCATTCTGAAACGCTTTCTTTGGATTCTTTTAACATTTTAGCTACGAGGATAATTTATTGGCGGACTTCATCATAATGAATTGTACAATATCTTAAACCTTGTGGTTCTGCATCAATTTATCATAACCCTCTATAAATCACGAAAACTTCGAAATAACGTTTGGTTTTCACACCTTCTTTTAACTTAACATTTTCTTCGATTTGTACATTATTTAAAATCATGAAACTACTGCTTGGTCAACATGTTGCATGTATAACTTCTTTTCCTTTAGAATCATACGATTGTGCAGAAAGGGAGTTTAAAGCGCGATTGGATTATCAGACGCTAAAAGAAACGTTGGTTATACAAAGTTAACGTGAAGGTTCATAAATAGCAATATTTGAATACTCCAATATCGACCCACGGTGTAATATCGTGAACTTTCCGACCTAATATCGAGGACAGCTTGATACAAAGATATGCGACAAAATTTAAATACACCAATACCGTTCCACTATTTTATATCGTAATCCTCGCGACTCTATGCTGGATCTGGTTTAATATAAAATCTTAAATTCTGTCAATGCGACAAAAAATCCAAATCTTATGAGTGAAAAGTCTAGTAATTGTTTGAGTAAAGTAATGATTTGAGAGAATTGATTATTAAAAAATAGACTGTATGTCTGGGATATTTCAAGTATATAATATAACGAGAAATAATGAACAATTCGTTTATTGCTTTAAACATACTTATTTATTGTTATAAAACGACACTACACTTCATACAAAAGTAATGTTTTCTATATAGACTCATATCATTTAGATGTTGAAATTTTTGAGGCGGTTGTTAAATAATAATATTCAAAGTCAACACTCTCCTTTTCCATCTCCTTACTCTGCGAATAACTTCTATTAGGTTCCGTGATATTATATTCGTCTGTTTCTATGAAGAATGCAACTAAATATATCGATATGTATTACACAGACCATAGTTAAAAGTTTCTGCACAGTTTGTAAATCGCGCGTATGTTGATCGTAGAGTCGATAAATCAGGTCCCTGACGCCTGGCATCTCCACGGTCCTATTCCAGCTACTCTTTTTCCTTTTCCTTTTTTTTTCTCAAGGAACAAATTAACGATTCAGTGCGTACGCGGTGACTCTTAAGAAATATTAAAATTATTTCGGATTGTGCAATACTGATCTAAAGTTATTTTAATGAGAACTAAAATAATATATCATTTTTGCATCTAATACCAGAGTGTCTCGCGCTTTATTCACTATACTTCACATATATGTAGACCTTTGTGAAAAAGCTAGCTCAGTGATCAGAACAGTCGCCAGGCGAACAAGAGGTACCGCAACCCAATGGCCTAAATTGTTTCACGATGTCTACAATTAGAATCAGACCATCAGAATTCTGATGGTCACAGAATCCGATTATCATAAAGCGATCTTCGAAAGACGATATTATGAAGAAGAAAAAATGTCGAGAAAGTTCTAGACGATGTGAAAGACGGTGTTGGTCGCAAGCCATAGAGAGCGTCCGACGACAAAAAGACGACGCGAGTGTGGATCGAAGAACTACCTGAAGCTTGAGCGCTCCGTGACACCCAACCACGATGAGGATAAGACGTAAAAACATTCGAGAGCGAATGTTCGAGCAGGTTGGTCGAGTGTAGGATCGGGACTCTTCCATAACACAAATAAGCGTTTGCGGGAAGATTTGATCGCAGCGCCTGGGTTGCTCAATGATTCGAATTTTCTGCGGCACCTATACACACGCAAGCACACGCGCGCGTGTGTTTTGTTTTTTCTCGATAATATAATTCAATATAACAAATATTATATGAAATTATTAATACAATTTTTAAACTATTATATATTTTAGAATTAAAAATATTATATTTATTTAATATAAAAAACATAATTTCGGTTTTTCGCAATGCATACGCATACATGTGCGTGTGTGAGCGTGCGTTTGTATGTGCGCACGCGCATGTGTGTTATCATAAAAAACCGAAATTAGAGAATGTCAATATTCTCCTATGAATATCGACACAAACTAAATATGCCGATAAAAGAATGAATTATCCTATTTTGACATATATCATATATTAAAAAGTTGGAAATCCGTTTTAATATAATAAAAATATTTTTATTCAGCATTCATCATCAGCACATACTGGATGTAGACATTTGCCTGTATAAGTGAGAAATACGATAATAAAATTTAGTAAATATTTTCGATAAAAGGAATATCGATATTTGACAGATATCGGTCTTTCACAGTAACATATACATTCAACATTTGATCTTAATGTTAAATTCATTAAATTTCTCATATACATACAGACAATCATACAACTATGTCTTTTGCTGTTAAAAGAAACGAATTCCTTGAGTATATTGTATTCTAATAAAAAATTCTCATATTTAAGCCATTTAGCAAGTTAAACAATATTATGTATTGTTTTGTTCAATGTTTTTGTTTTTATTTTATTTTGTTATGTATTTTGTAAAGTGAATTTAATTTTTAGTGATTTTGTATTTAATACACTTCATTTGTTACGCCTACGATGTTCTATGAATTTCTTTCAGGTATTCTTATCAATGCTTATTAAGATCGTTTATAATCAAAGCACTAATTATATTGCACATAAATATACTATGATCATTTTATATTTCATTACGCAACCAATGTGCATAAGGCACGTGAAAAGTAAGATGTTTGTTTGCATATCACTCTGTTGCATTCCTAAATAATCCTTCCTAAAGAAATAAATTCTTCAAGGTGAGAAACCTATGTTCTTATCTCCTTTAACTGACGGAAAACTCTTCATCAATCTTTCAAAACTATCTTAGGTTATACTCCTTTCTTTGTGTAGAGAAAATTTGCCCATGTCCCGAGGCATGTTGACAATGAACTTCAAAAGCATTTTCAATTAATAGATGTTTTATTACTTTAAAACATCCAAAAGACGTTCCACGACGTAGGGAAATCGCATGAGAAAACACCCAAAACTCCTTACACGTAATTCCCCTTACGGCAGTTTCGTGTCTCTACCAGGAACTTCCGGCAGAGGATTACGTTTCAATACCCATAAATCCGCATTATAAATATTCTGTAAAATCTAGAGAGCCAGACGACTTCTAACCAAGAGCTTAATTCTTTAGCTCAGTGGAGAAATAAGATAAGAACTTAGATTCTTCTGTATCTGAGAAAATCTCTTGTGTAAACGTAATAGACGCAGTTTATTCATAAAATGCTGCGCTACTGCGATTTCCCTTTAAGGAAATAATTATTCTTTGTCGTCTAAAAAATGTTGAAATAAGAATACATTACATACTATTTTAATAAAAGCTTGTCCGCTCTTTCCGAAAATTCTTAAAGCTACAATTTGCATGATTGCTTTGATCTCAGTATGCATTATTAATGATTTTGATACATGTTTCAGGTGTATTGGGAATAACTAAATAAGAGTAAATTTATAGAAGATATTTAAAGGCATTGCGTTATAATTTCAGATGTTTAGGTATATCACATATTTGTTTAGAATATAGCTGTAATATTTTTGAAGTTGTTATCCGTTCTGTTAATTGATTTTTGCTGTTCATTCGTAATATTATTTATCTCTGAAGACTACTGCTGAAACTGGTTAGTATATCACCAGAATTTAGAGCTAATCAGTTCGGAATTTAAAAATATATTTCAATCTTCTACAAGTTAAAACTATAGTTACCATCGATTTTAGTAACAAACAAGAAACCGGTGTTTGTCTAAATAATACCGAATACAGCGCAAGCAGTAATAAACTCTATCCCATTATTTTATAATCTAAGTATGAGAGTATACCAAGCCGTCAGTAAGAATGATAATTATTTTTAGGGATTTAACAGAGAGCAGCAGCAGAGAGAATGTTTGTAATATAACGCTGTGAGAGAAAAGCGTTTGGTGTGGAGCAGAACGTGCATGTGAACAGCGTCTGTGCACCTGTGCACGGATGAGTGGTTGTTAGTGCAGAGATAGAGTAAGGAAGAGCAATTTTAAGGAAACAGAGCCTGAAGTCAGAGAGGAAAAAGCAGAGTTAGAGGAAACAGTTTGCAGAGCAGAGCCAGAGAAAATAGCGGGCAGGGCAGATTATAAAGTAACAATTAATAATCCAGACTCAGAGAATATAGTGAAGAAGGTAGAGTCAAAATAAATATAAGAGAATAAAATAAATCAAAAATAAATCAAAAATGGTTACAGAACAGAGTTAGGGAAAAGAGTGAAAAGGACAACAACAAAGAACAAAGTGTGGTTGGAAAATGGAGTGTCAAGATACAGCCATTGTAAAGTAACCAGTATTTTTCAGTAAGAATAAACTATTAATACATGAACACAATTCCTGTCAAATAGGCGCCTGAATTGCTCCACCACCATCTAAATAAAAAATCAATCCCTCATATAAAAACCAATGATAGATACCATACAACTTTTTTTGTTTATATATCGATCATTAAAATAGCAAGCCTGCATGAGTCGTTTATTTTGAACGTGGCCTAAGTCCATTTATCGATTATTTTTCAGTAACTATAGTAAGCTGTACAACATTGAGTTAGTTCTCATAAATAACATTTTGCAATTAAGTATATTGGGACGATACGATAATTTTAAACAGAAATTCAAAAATATAAAATACAAGAATATGATGGACTTATAACGATATATACCCCCGAAGCACCAGGACTTCTTCAAATTTCTCCCGCATACACAACATGTAGTTGAGCAATAAATTGTTATGTAATTTATATAGTTAGATTTCTTGAATTGCATAAATTCTGTTTTTTAAATGTTGGAGTGCTTTTCAATTTGAAGCATTTTAAATTATGTCGAATGGACTTTGGCTCTTTCAAAATCTATATCAAATCTAGTTATTAATTTCGAAAGTAGCTTAACTCCAATTGTAGCAAGAAAACACATATCACCGACTTAATAATTGCTACTATTTTAATGGGAATTATAAATTTAACTCTCTTCGATTAAGCAGCGTAACACATTAATATCATTATAAGAAAATCTTTGAATTGTAAATTTTACTCTCTTAGATTAAACGGCGTAGCTCATTACTATCTTACACGTGTATTTTTAATTTCATTGAAACGCAAACTCTTAAATATCTCGATTTGAATATAAATGGACTTAGGTCACTTTCGAAATGAACGGCTCATATTATCTTGCATACAGTCCAAGACTAACCGCAATCTCAGTGTTAAACCACCTGTAATTCCATCGACGGTTATTTTTCCTTTTCGTCCCTCGTGCGGGAAAAAAATACCGTCTTTCAGAGGGACTCACCGCGATTTCGCGTCTGCTCATAAAATTGTTTTACAGCTCCCGAGGGTAGCCAAACCCGGCGCGTCGTCCGTTTGGAAAAAGGAAAACACGAGGAGGGAGGAAGTGAGAAGAGCGAGACCGTTTTCTCTGCAGGGCGTATCGACAAGTGCACGTGCGATGTAAACACATGGAGCTTTATTTGAGGGCCCATGCGGATTCGGCGACCGGTCTTTTTCCTCCTCTCAATTTCTCACCGCCGACGAAAATTGGAACTGTGCGGCCAATCCTCGCCGGTGCCCGAGTAAATCGAGGCCGAACCTCTGGGAATAAACAGTCCAAATCGAAAATTATTCTTCAAAGGGCTGAACGTGATCCACGCGTCGAAAGGGACCCCTTTTGATTAGAATCGACGGATCGCGCCCTAATTGTGCATGGATACGAAAGGGTTTGAGTCGCGAGCTATCAGCGCGATCGAGGATGAGGTGTTTTAGCGTGTTAATAAAAACACTGTTAACAAAGTTGTTAATGTGTGAGTTCTGAGAAAAATTACGAAATGAAGATGCATGTTGAAGAAGTTTCCGTCGCCTTGTTCCGGTTAATAGAAATGGTTAAATAGATTATATTTAAACTTTTTCTTTGTCCCTTTTTCCTTTCTTTAATATATGATATATATTTGTATATGTTAAAGAAGCGTCTGGTAGTTCTAGTATTGTTAATGCATAAGACGTCGGAAATAAAAATGTGGAAGTTATTAAAATTGAAGCAAAATATCTAATTTTCTAGTAATACGTATTTTAAAATTCACTTAATGTTTATTAGCAAATCGAGAATATAGGCATTTCACTCGACAAACTGGTGTTGTGTTTATGTTTTAATTACATTTTTTATTTTATGATCGACAAAATATATTATGGACTCGACTCATTGCAAATGATGGATATACTTTACAAGGATTACGTTTAGTAGTATTACGTATCGTAAAAGCGAAAGTAAGTGCAATCAGGTTAATACGTTAACCTATTTCTTCCGAGCATAAATGGAAAAAATTTCACAGAGTTTTCGAGAATATTTAGGAAATCATAGCGCTTACTCCGACAAGTAGTATGTAGCAAAAAACGGGATATGCAGTACAATACGTTATAAAATCAGAAAGGAAAAATGTATACTATTCGTGAAGAGTCTTGGTGAGAACAAAAGATTTTCTTAGATTTTATGTATACACAAACTTTGAGAAAAAATGGGTTAATGGTTAATGAAATGGGAAATGGGTTAATAGTCTGAAAGAACGAATAAAAAGTATTCATTGTCTCTATAACGTTAAATTGTCTTACGCCAACATTCATGCACTGATTCGAAGAATATAAGAATCCAAAGTTTATCAGCAGCTTTCCATACCTTCCTCCTTTATTTCTAATTATTCTTATCTTTTTTTCGCAAATAACATAGATAAAAAATAGCACTGACGTAATTATGGAGTAAACATTCTGTTGCATTAAAGATGATTCAAGTGTATTAAAGGGGCATTTTTGTGCAATCAAAGATTTCATGTAAACGTACTTCAAGTACGTTTTTCAACTTAACTATTCCTAATACTTCAGAATTATTTAATGTACGAAATTTCGTTGCATAATTTTCCGCGTGTCGTCCAGTTTGTCCACAATGACACTCAATACGCTGAGCTCGAAACCAAATAATGTATAGCATACATAGAAAATGTAAATATCTAGAGATGACGAGTAGTATTCCTGTTTGGACGCTCCTCGTGGAAGATAAAAATTTGTCAACCGTACCGCTGTGGTCCACTCACTGATAAAGCGAATGTGGAGTTCAACGCTATGCTTGCATATACACATATATACATGTATATCTCTAACATATGTACTATACGCGTTAAAAGGTGGAAGCAGTAGAAGGAAAGTCAATACATCCATTGCGCCATGTATATATTGCAACAAAGTAACATAAAACCGTATAAAATGAAGGCAGATACAAATCCCATTACATTAATCTTTTTTCCACCCGTTTGCCTTAATAATTACACCTATAAATCACAACCCGCACCAAATAGCGAACATAAAAGTTGATATTAATTTTTGTAATTGGATCGTATATTTCCCGAAGCAAATATGAAAAATACCCTAGCATTCGATTTTCATCAACGCCTTGTCTTCTCTTCTACGAATGATTCACTACCGTAATTCCAACAAATTTCTTAATACTAATTTCAACTTTTAATTGTTATTATTTCATTAACCCTTTCAATCACTGAACCACGCACCAAGTGGACACATTTATCTCGTGCAATGAGAGTGGAAATGCGGAAGAATGTGCGAATAGGTTGATCCGGAAGACCGCGAACACGCATTATTGTGAAATACGAATAATCGTTGCAGCATATTACAGTTTCGACATTTTCGATGGTTTCAGCATTAAACATGGCGATAATACCGATGTGAATATGCGCTTCCACGCACGTCTAACGAGATGCAAGGCGACACGGAGGGAGCGGAGTTCTTACCCAGAGCCGTCAAGCGAGGACGAATGCGAGTATTTCGCAGAAATATGGCACAACCGGGCGCGAGAACAAAAATCATAAATTATCCCCAGGGGCTGATTTGCATTCGAAAAAGGAGAAAACGCGAATGAAAGGGGCCGGGGGATTCTGGGGGCGGAGACCGAAAACATTACGTACGAATGAAATTGCAAATTTGCATAAGTTTCGCCGCCTTTTGCATTTCGTTTTCAGTAGGGCCGGCTCTTCCATCAAGGCGGTTAAAGAAAGGGGGAAAAAAGAGTGAAGAAACTTGGTTTTATGCCTGCCACCCCGCTCCCCCAACGCCGAATGATTTTATTCCGCGGAGATGGCAGGCGACTAATGGAGTTCCATGGTCTTCATTTCGGATATCCAGCCCTCCCCTCCTTTAGCACGATTTTACTTTTATTTGCAATTTTAACAAAGTCTTTCTGTTGGTCAACAAGACGCAAATTTCATTTAGCCTACTGATTACGACGTCTGACTTCACGCTCGCTAGTCCAGATTCCCAATGTGCTACGATTTATACAATTTTAATATGTTTTGTGCAACGTGTACCGTTTTTGGTACACGATCCTCAGGTCACGTGTACCGTAAACTTTACACGCAGACATATTTATTAAATGTGCCAAAAACATACATTTCATGACAAATTTAATTCTGTAAAATGCATTGCCACTGAAAAAATCATGCATTATAAAAGGTATAGAGCGAACTACATAAACTTCTTTAAATGTCTTATAATAATTTCAGGTAATAGTTGAAATTTGCTTTTCAACAGAAACAAATGAAAAACGAAAAATGATATTTCAGTATATTTACATGCTCCGTCTATTGTAAAAAAATTAATTTCCCTCGTCTTTTACTTAACGATTTCGAATACAGCAGATTCTTTTTACTAATCGAAAAGTTTCGTACTAACTGACTTTTATCATCAAACTAATTGCAGGGTCACGTGTACCAAAAACGGTACACGAGGTGATAAGTTTTCTAAACAAGCTAACCGCTAATGAATTGATAAAATAAATAAATATTGCGAGGAATATAAATCAGTTTTGAGTCAAAACATCGAATAACCTCAACAACAAGTTGGGCAAAACCGACTTAGCATATCAACGCCTTTAAAAAATATTTGCAAAACGTTGTTTTGAACATTTTCAAATTTAATTTTGTGTCGATTCAAGCGTGTCAACAAAAGCGGCTCCAAGTTTTTCTGTAGATTATTATATATAATACAGTATAGTAATGAAACATCGTGTTCTTGATGTTAGTAACAAAGTGTCCATTAATTCATATTATAAAGAAATAACGTATATTATTGTAAAGCCAGATTTTCAACGAATTCTTTTTATAGCAGTAATAGCTCTCTCACGTGCTTTCTCGGGGAAAAGACACAAGCACCTCGCGTTGCTCCTTTGCGGAGGACAGAAACCCTTGTAATATTAAAATAGGGTTTTAATATCGCGCACCAAGCATACACGCTGCATGTAAGAATATATAAGTATACTCATGCTTGAGAATGACCTGAACTATAATACGATTTTATTATGTACTACGACAACACGCCATGATGATAACGTTGTATGTCTTTTAATAAAATCAGATATTAATTACACGCGTTTAATGCAAGTTTTGATATACACGCGATTGAGTTCTCAATGTCACTTAAATGCTAAAATGGTATCGGTTAAAGTAAGATATGTACGTATAAATGAATAAGAAATGGCTTATTTGTGCGTCAAAACATATATCGAACACCAAAGAGAAGTGGGCAAAAATTTTATTTAACAGCCGTCCTGTGATGCATTTATTTTTTTTTTGCAATAATAGAAACTACATCCATCATTTTCTTGTTTTGTTCTTAAAATGTACATAGTTGTAAGATGTTTAATATCTTGTATAAAAAAAACTAATATCCTTGTATTTTCTCCTGTTGGCAAAAATGCGAAAAATTTGTTGAATAAACTTCTATTCGAAAATCTTTTATTCGAGTATGTACGAACATTTTTTATTTCGGTACGAGTTATGAAACTACTGAAACTGTTATGATCTTCCATGTAAATCTTAACTGAGTTAAGATAGTGTCATTAGCCACGGGATCGAACCGATATTTCACATACAGGGTGTATCTAAATTCCTATTACAAACTTTGAGGGCTTGTAGTGGGAACCAAGACGATTACGTTTGCCATCGGAACTCATGTTCGCAAATATACTGTCTCCTCGCTACAAGCAAAACATCATCACGACACACGTCGATCTCTCCCACTTGTTACCCTACTTTTCCTACTTTAAAAAAAAAAGATCGTTGAAGTAATTTATTATTTTACGGTTAACTAAAGCATGGACTCTACAAAAATAGGTGCCATAATTAGGATGGTGCCACCGGCTCAAGAGTTATAAGTTCCTTTTTTTCGTGCTTTACAATCTTTTTACTTGCGTATAATATAGGCAGAAATTAAATAATTCTTTACAACAAAGAGTATAGCTAATGCAATAAAAAGGTGAAATTAGTTGAAAAGCAATAATCCTTCAATGTTTTTGGCGTTTCTTTTATGATTAGTTATATCCAGCATAGTAACCAGACCATAATTGTATTTGAATTTAGTAATCTTCTCGATTATTATCAGTGTTGGTTTTTAATTGTATATAGCTCGTAACCATACTTTTTTTACTTAAAAAAGAAAATTGTGGCGGTAATTTATTATTTTACGGGTAACTAGAGTATGAACTTTAGAAAAGTAGGCGTTGCAATTAGGATGGTACCACGGGTTTCATTAGAAGCGAGGTTGCAGAAGTCCCAGCGAATACGATAGTGGAGTTTCTTGTAAAAATAAAAAAAAATCTTGACGTAACAAACGCAGATATATCGTAATGAACAATGAGACGAGGGTCGCATGTACGGAAAATGGCACAGGCGAACGATACGCCACCTTTTATACCTCGGCCAACTCGGTGGTAGTTGTCGGTTATGGGATCAAAGCCGTTTTGAAATGGTGCTGCAAATTCAAAATGAATTTACAGCTTGCAGAAACATGCCCACTTACGTGTACCGCTAAGGACGAGCGCTGGTCTTTAAGGTCCTGGAGGACACGGTCGCTCCCCTGTTACGCAATGTTCTTGTTTCGCTCACTCGAAGATCCTCGCAGATTCGCTTGTATCGCCTTTTTCGCACACTTGTTCTCTACTCTCTCGCTCCGCACCTCGGCGCCAATTATTCCCCTTTTCGACAGACGCGCATCGCCCGCTCCCTTCTTCCCTCTCCTCAATATTCCAGAGCGTCGCCCCTCAGCAAATTTCGGATTTTCTCCCGTGTGTGATCGGCTATTCCAATGACCGGTAAATTCATTGGTCAAAAAAGCCAAATGTCAGCATTAGAACAAGATTTTTTTTTGAGAGTAGAATTCAATAGAAGAAATCTCTTGCAATAAAACTAGGAACTAATAATAATATATGGTAGATAGAAGTAGACACGCTCCATATGCTGGATTACATTTTTCCTCTACTATAATGTGAAATTTGTAAACTCACAACGTTTCAATAGATGATATCTATGAAGGTCTTCACGCTGTTTCTTCTCTACAGAATCACATAACAAAGTGACAGAGCGGTACCAAAGGTCCATTTCAAAAAACTAACGGTTTCTCTATTACATGCCTTTACTTCAACTACCCTATATAAATTTTAAATAAAAAACTTACAATACAGAAACTGTAAATTTTATGAAATAGGCTTAAATTTTTTAAAATATTCCCTTATTATTATTGACAATCAAAAAGTGTACCCAAAGCACCTATTCTGAGTAATCGGCTTTTTAACTTTAAACACTGAATAAAAAACAGAATTAGCTACTTATCACAATTAACAATAATCCTGTTTATCGATGAAAAGTATTTTTTATTATTAAAATATTACATAGAGTATAGTCATTATTCGTGGTAGAGCCACATTCAAGCGACCAAAAAGTCGGATGCATCTCGTGAGCCGCCTTTTCCGACCATTCGATCGCTTCTCCTTTGTGTCGGTACTACTCTTGTAACTTGGACAGTTACACACTTCTGCAGCTCACTGTACATTATTTTTGCACAGTTTTTGCCGTAGAATAACGTTGTATCGGCGTATTCCCTAAACAGGTAATCAACCTTGTTTAAGAGCAACGCACCGCCAATGAATTACAGCTCGACACCACAAGTGCTATAGCAGGTACGAATGTCAACTGATCGGCGCCTCCCTGGGCAGCTCACAAAGTAAACCGAGCGTCGTGCAAACAGATCTGTGGCGGACACATGACATTAGGTGATCATCGAATGACCTACGTATACCCTGGTTATTAGAGCTGAAAACGCGGCTGAGTTCAACGTGTGTTGCGGCGGTGTTTTGTTTGTGGAGGAGAAACAGTACATTTCCGGACATGAGTTTCCACGCGAAACGTAATCGTCTTGGTACCCACTGCAAGCCCTGAAATTATGTAATGGGTAATTCAGGTGCACCTAGTAGAACTTCTTGCTTCACCATTGCATGGGTTATAGACATCTGATCCGACAGAAGAATTTTTTTTACGATAAATGGAAATCTGGAATATGGAAAGTCAGAAATCTTCGCAATATATACGTGAGTCGGTGGTGCGAGTAAGTCATACGTCAGACTTATAGGGTTTATATAGAAGAATAAAGAATATCTTATACGTACAAAGGATTTAAATAGAAATACCCAAAAACGTAAAAGAAATTTTGTGACTATGCTAGTTATTCTTACATGTGTCATCGAGATAATAAATTAACACTCCAGTATTCTATTATACAAAGTTGAAATTCCACTAAATTTTACTCGAAAAATAGCAAACATTTTTTAAAAACAACGTAAAGCGTATATCAGGGACGTCGAAGTCTCGAGTAAATTATCTCGAGATTGAGGAAGGAGACCTATTTCCTAGTATCACGTTTTTCTCCCTAGCGCATTGAGACCTTTCTTTTTCTTTCGAGAATCCATAAGTAATGGAGACATTGAGGTATTTACGTTCAAATGGGTCGCCTCGCGGAACCAAGGCGGAGGCGCTGAATATTCGAACGACGTTACAAAGAAGCCTTTTTCGCGCCGCGAAGAGAAAGGCCGAATTCTCATATTTGGCGGCGTGCCATCCTCGAATGAAAGGGCTACGCAAGGATCGTTAAAGAAAGAAGCCGCGGCAAAAAGCCATGGTTCGATGTAGCCAGTTCGTTTCCTGGAAATTTTCTTCCATCCTCGAACCCTCGGGAAGAAGTTCATCGCGGATTATCGACGATGGTAGCCGCACTTTTTCCCGGATCAGTGGAAAACTTCAAATAATTATCAGTAAAAGTTTAATCGCCGCTTCGTCAGTTTGCCGCCTAGGATTTTATTGAGCAACCGTTGATACTACTAGGAAAGTTGTTGATTTCCTGATAGATCATTTCCTGGAGATGCACATAGCACTAGAACTACTGGCCATTTTCTGGGGATAGTTATCTATATCATATATATGATATTATCATATGAGGCGTTTATTTTGAAAGTAGTACAAGTCCATTTATAGTCAAACCGAGATATTTAATAGCTTACGTTTCAAGGAAATTAAAAATATACGTATAGGATACTAATACACGATAGTTCTGCGCTGATGAGTGATAATCGGAAGAAACTAGATCCCATTATAGTGGTTGGGTTGGAGTTGTTGTAGTTGCCTTATGAACATTCATTCAATATAGCTTTATACGAAAAATCTACTTGAAATTTTTTCACAAAATGTCCGAGGACAATGTATAAATGAATGTAAATAAGTACTAATATCCATCATCGCATAAATGGTCCATAAATTACAATAAACTTCTAAATCGCTAAGGTCCTCATTTAGACGGCACTTGGTACAAATAGGTATAGCACCCATCGATTAATGAAGTTAAAATGGCCGAGTAAAAATTAAACAGAAATACATAACTATTTTACATTTCATTAAAAGTCGTCATAAAATTCTAGAAGAAATACCAGCATTTTCAAAGAGTTAAATTTGAAAACCATCAAAACGACGATCTTCGTAGCTCCAGTGCTAAAGAAATAATGAAAAATATAAAAAAAAATACCTTGCACGGTTACTTGCTACAATTGTTTCGGCAGTTACATCATTACGATAAATCCGACTGATTGTGAGACGTACGAACGTAACAAAGCTCGATATAGTCGATTCAATCAACTAGCTCGAGTGGCAACGTGCACTGTCTCGATACGTAAATCCGTTCGGGTATGCATTCTGCCAGAGCCTATTCGAGCCGCCTCCTGGGATTTACAATCGGTTTGATTAAATTTCACATTAATCCCAGTGGCCTCTATATCGCGGAAAGGAATTATTTGCCAACAATTCCCGGCGAGATCCTGGAGCTTTCGATTTAATCTCACCGGGGGCCACGCGGATGCCCTAGGATCTTCGCAAACTGGCCGAATTAAATTATGCCCCGCACAATGGAGATCGATCGTAACGATGTTTACGCCGTAATATCGGCAAGAGCCGGTAAAAGCCGAGGGTGGAAAATTCTCCCGCCTTCTTGTCGTTCTACGGACTCCACACGCTCCTTCTTCCTCCCTCTCCCTTTCTCCTGCGATTCTGGGAGGATGCACGGCTCGCTCGCCACCCCTCGCGAGCGATGCAAGGCTGAGGATAGCTTTGTGCGATTAGTGGGCGCGAGGAAATGCCCGTTAAGTCAGGGTGGGATAAATCATAAACAAATTTACGCGAGACGCTCGGGATTACGTCTAAGGAAACTGTCGTGGACGAGAGTACGGAATTTCCGGAGTATTCTGGGATTAATTAAAACTGTAGAACTGTGAATATACCGAGTGGAAAGCCCTTTTGTAATAAATGCTTTAGATGGGACCAGCATTTGTGACGTATAGCTCTTCTTAAGAGGTAATTAGCGAGAGGGGCTCGGTAACTTTAACTAAGACGTTTTATTAAACCCGCATCAAAAGGGTCTAGAAGTAGCGCGAGATATGCGTATTTTTTTTGTAACCAGAGATAAATATTAAGTACTTGCGAAGATTGCGGTATTTGATTTTATCGATTGCGAAATGACGCTGAGCTTTACATCTACATTATTAGCACATCGGCAAGCACGATGGAATACTCGAAAAATCGACTCGAGAATAATTCACGAAAGCCATTCCCCGAGGGGCTCGAAATTACAATTGGGGAAACTCTCATGAACGACACGATGGAGTTTTCGAGAGCCCTCGAACACCTTTATCCTGTATTCCTAGTCATTTCTCCACTAAAAACGTCTTTTGCGAATAATACTTTTAGCCCGATGCACATTTGCCACGTTAACCGTTTGAGCGCTGAAGAATTTTCTTGTATATATGCTAAAGGTGCGAAATTAAACGTGTAGTTATTCTTTTGGAAAATATTAAAAGCGGTTGTAATTGACCCTAATTATTGTATAAAAAGTAATTTTTAGAAACGAAAATACTTTTCATTCTCATGTATTACAAAAGTGTTTTTTTTACACAAATTCCACTTTGTTTAATTCCATTACTATTTTTCTACTGCATACCTGTGCTGTCGAAAGTTGCACCCAAAAGAATTTTTCTAATTGTAGTCTAGGTAATCTTTCACCTAAACAATTTTCCGAATATATTATATAAGTATTTATGATAATAAAAAGGGAATTAATACGTTAACACGTTTCCTTGCGTTTCAAAATACTAATTCTTTCACACAGTTTTAATATAAATCGATTCTTCTAGGAAACAAACTTATTTCTAACTGTAATATTTGCAACTGCAGCATTTACTTTTTTAGTATGAAGAAGGGCACTCCTAGATGCATAATTTATATAATTTTATTCCAATAAACGGTTTAATCTCAGCTACTCGAAAACTAAGAAAGGCTGATTGACGTAGTAAATTCTGCGCGGCGAATTTAGGGGATAGATAGGGCTAATCGGATCATGGCAATCCTCGTCTTAGGGATCCCGATATGGAATTGATGCTCTAAACCTATAAGGAATTATTGACGATCTATGACCCAGCTGCATTTCTGAACTCCAAATGATAGGGTAATATATTATTGAAGATCACAAGCAGTTATGTGGGCATGAATCCCTATTGCAATTAATAAGTTCTGAATCATATCTCAGCGAGTGTTGGACGTACAGTAGGGGAAAAAATATTTAAATACATAGACGAGGAAAGCTCTAAAAATGCTTGGAAGCTTAAAAAATGCGTACGTTTAAAAATACTGTTTTAAATGAAATCGTACTCGATTGTACTTAAATTTTATATTCCAAAATTAAGGTAGTACATTTGTCAAGTACAACACGTTTTCCTGTATACGCCCTGAAATTGCAGATCAGTTTAAATTAATGATAAATTAAGAAATAATTCTATACACTAAATACATATTTTAAGAGTCATAGATATGGATGATATGCAGATAAACACTGTATGATCAGGTTCAAATGCTAAAAACTCCAAGTTTCTTCAATATCCTGCACTCTAAAAAATAATTGCAGGACATTTTTCAGTATTACTTTTGATAAAGGTTCGTTTTACCAATATTTTCGATGTTTTTTATAACAAAATCATGAAAACGTTTTCATGCCGTTTCTATTAGCGTGAAACTCTCAAATAACGCTCCAATTTTAATCGTACAAATATCCCCGATCCGATGTACGAATGAAAAATATGATACATAAACTCTACACCAGGCATAAAAAGCTGTTCATTGTTATACATGGGTTGTTAAATTTTAAAACAAACTTCCTCCCTAGTAGAATAATTCTTATGTCAGATAATGTCTTAAACATGTCGGGAGCTACTTCGTGCAGAATGAGGATAGAATTAGAAGTTTTCATCTATCCGAAAATTGTCACGTTCCTCATTATTCACGTCTGTTCGAATGCGACCATCCAGATAACAAAATGTGAAGTGACTCAGACAATGCGCATAAGTATGTAATGCATATTACTTTGGAAACTTATTACATTAGTACGTATATACAGGTACGTACATGCAGAGCTGACCGTTTTTGTCTTCAAATTACGTGGAACGTATTCAACATATTGTTTTGATATTGTAAAAAGTGCGGACAAATCTATCAGGGTTAAAGAAGCTTTGAAATAATTATGAAATTCGATCATAGTTCGTCTATCTTCTCATGGTTTCAAATAATTATAATTACTTTCTGCGATTATTTAATATAAGAGTATAGTTATAACGAAAAACACACTTAGTGAAAATCTAAAAATGGATTTATAAGATACACTATATTCTTTAAAGATCAGCCTATATTATTTCTAAACGTATTTCTTCTTGTGTAATACTGAATCTCTCAATTAGTTTTCTTGTAAAATTTTCTTGAAAATGTATATTGAAATCAGGTACAAAATGTCAATCCTATTTACACTGTAAGTAGTGAATTTATTTGCACAATTGTACAAATATGAAGGTGCAATAAAAAAGATTGTCCTAACGCATTATGTAATCAAAAGAGGTCTCAAAAAACGCTATCGTCTTCCACTTAAGCGATGCAACAATATTAAAAAATTACTAACCAAATTACTAGCAAAAAATACTAGCTAAGCGTCTTACTAAACTTTTCATCTGTCACCACGAAAAATAATCGATATCGTATTATTTGCTATCATGGCTTTAGAATAAGCTAAACTAAGTTTTCAGCAATCTTCGTTTTTCTACAGATGGACAAAACCGTTTTTGAAAAAAGTATAAATAGAGTATAAGCTTCAATACAAATTGGCTGGCGTAAAACAGATAAAATCTCTTGGACCGCAAAGGTTCAAGCGCTGAGCTTAAGTGGCAACAGGGCTCCACGACGGAAGATACAAGTTAGGTTTTCCAGATCATTACTGGAGACAAACTGACCTAACGAAAGACTAAGGTTTCTTTCACACACGCGCGCGTTCGAAACGGGCAGATAGTAGATAAACCGGACGGCGACCTTGTTGCTTTCCTACTACCTGGCTTACATACTTCCAGAGAGTGCTGTTGGCAACTCAAAGGAGGATCTATATAACCGATATGTATAAAAGTTGCAATACTTTTGCGCGTTTTACTACTTCAAGAAAGTAACCTAAGGCTATACCAACGATGATGCTATCCTGACCTGAGAATTTAGCACGTCAATTAGACTGACATGTCACGCTCTCTGGCATAGTAATATAATTTCCGTGTGTAGAATTTATCTAAGACAAATAAGCAAGGAGTACTCCAATAACTTGGCGTTTAACATGTCATCTGCTTTTCTTTACTTTTTTTCGATACATCTGCTTGAAAATCGGCTCAAAGGACCAAAACTGTACGAAATGGTCCTGGAGAAATAGATCTTGGAATTCTCTGGCCAATGAAAAAGCAAGATGAGAAAGTCTATAGGGGAAACGGAAGGATGGTAAAAAAAAGCCTACACGCCACGGAATGTTTTGCCAGCGCGCGTGTACGTTTATTCACAAAAGAGTTTCATCGCGAACTTTAACAGTAATGACACCAAACATAAACAGATAATGCTATGCGCGATCACAGAAATGTACCAAGAGATGGACTCGGGGAGTAGTAAATTCCTCGTACAATGAGAAAGAAGTACTGTGATTCCACATTTTACACACTCACAGTGATATAATTAAGAATAAACAATGAGAATATGCAAAAGGAGGCGTAAATTCTTCAAGCCGAAGGAATGAAAGTATAGGTCCTTGACATTAAATTCACCCTTTTGCAAAAGAAATTTACTCGTTCGCCAATGAAATCCCATTGCAAACTGGTAAATTTGTTTCGCAAAAAGGGCGAATTTCATTTGGGCGAAATTGGTTTGCAAAAAGTTGAATTCTGTTTGCAAAGGAGTAAACTTGTTTTCCAAAAAGCTGAATTTAACGTGAAAAACCTATGCAAAGAACAAACCGCAGCAATTCACTGCGCAGACACGAGAGCGCTATGCTCATCGAGATTCTTCGGGCTACTGGTAGAGCCTCGTTCAGAAAACAATTACCAGCCGGACGACGCGTCGCAGTTCTCGGAAGTGCGCTCTGAGAACAGCGTCAGAAAAATGCCAATCTTTCTCGAACAACGTCATTGTATCCCGCCAATGAGACCCGCGTTCCTTCCAAACGACAACGCTCAATCAGTTCAGGACTGTTTAAGAAGGCCTTTGCACGAGTTCATAACTGGCGCGGTAAAGGTGATAGGAAATGGAACGCGAACCACGTCGTGAGCCGCTTCTGTCGAAGGCCAGCCTTCCTTACTATTTGCCCAGGGAATATGCACATCCGCTCTTTGCCACCTACATCTCCGGTCGCACTCACCCGCTCGCCTAAATCAATCTCGATTAATCCGCGGGGCAGTTCCGCTTGGGTATTGGAGCCATTCCAAAGATAGCCGCGGTATTAAAGGGGCACCCGTTAAAGGGCTTTCAAGTGCTACCGCGGGATCTTCGATGGACGTTAAACTGTCTGCAGGTGGGACCTACGTATCACGTTTGCACGCGCGGGAAGATGATATTACCTCGTTAGAAGATCGACGTCCTGACCCTTACGATTTCGAGACCCTCGACGATAATGTAGATTCCGTAAGAGCAAGGAGCGGAGGAGGCGAGTGTCAGATGCAAGTAATCCATCTTAACCCATTACCAGCCAAGATTCGATGAAAGTGTATTTTACTCGTTTTCCAATGGATAGGTTGGCTGTACATATTGATTGGAAAATAGTCGAATTCACTTTCACCGCCGTTTATTAGGATCAAGTTTAATTGCAACACTTACTTGTGACGCGAGTTGGTACATTTTCCATGCTATTATATCACTGCAAAATTGCGTTCCATAAATGGGACGATGGTGAGTATCCGGTTAAGAATAATGCGGTATTAGAGGCTGATGGCCGCGTCGTCTGGTGTAGGATAATATATATGTCGCAGGGAGATGATAAAAACGCGGATTTGATCGAATCCCTAAGGTAGATGATCGATTCGTGGAGGATGTTGAAATTATAAACTCTGTGATGGTGATTTTCCTAAAGAAAGTAAGTGATTTGATCAAATCTGTTAACTGTTTTAGTGAAAAGATGAAATAATATTGTTTAGGTATTAAAAGTATTTATTTAGTAAACCATGTATTATTAAATGTAACGTAGGTAATACAACAATAGTCACTAAAACATAAATAGTTAATTCGAAACGAATTAACAAAATAAATAGGTATTTAAGCTGATATTTTTAAAAACAAAAAGGCTATTTTTAGTGAAATTTTAAACATCTTTATTCAATGTAATTAATAAATAATAATGTTCATTCATTTCTATTGAAACACGTTTTTGATTTGTGCTACCTCGAGTTACAAAGTAAGTTACTTTTTTTACAGGCACATCCTTTTGTTTTACATTGTATTGATTGTTCACAGAAACACGTATGTGGTTTTTCGATAATCACCAGAATTAATGACACGATACCTTATCATTATTGCGTATTCCTAGAATACGAATGTATCACTAGTGCAAGACTAAACTTGATTTCTTGTAAAGTAAAACCACTGAATTTGAAAATTTAGGTGGATAGAATAAGGTAGGAGGGATATTGAGCGGGTTACACAACTTAAATAACAATTGATATATTTAACGATAAAAAGTACATAAAGCTCGTGTTTTCTCGCAGTAAAAAGTGTCCTTCATGAAGAAACTTTTGCATCTGAGTTGTTTCGTACGACTTCGCAACATCAATTGCTGCGCCAATTGTTCAAACACAAAATAGTTTTTGTCCATGCCAAGTTTCGCTCAGTTGCAAAGTTTCTTCTTGAAGGACATGTTTTCTATTTTGAAAGCCAACACCCTCCTTTTCCATCTGCTTATACTGGCAATAACTTATACTAGGTTTCATGATATTATATTCGCCTGTTCCTACGATAATGCAACTCCTCTTCAATGGTCACGGAGCAAATTAATAATTCAATGTGTACACACGTAAGCATGCATCGCTGCGAAATAAACGAAATCATTTTGACGATGTGACGCCATTGCGGTCGCCCAAAACATTTTGTTTTTACAATAATGTGAAATATGCTTTTCTCGAGGCGAGTTTTCCCTGTGTCTGATCTCTGCGTATCGAAACGTGCTTCTATCCCTTTGTCGCCACGTCACTGGCCATTGTCCATCTGCTCAAAAGGCAAACACTCGCGTGCACACGCATCCGACTCATCGCCAAAAGAACCTGCAGAATATATTCCAGGAATTCTCGCTTTAGAGGATAAAGAATGTGTTCGAGCAAAGCCAGTGAGGCTCTGCAAAGGTCCATCGGAATTGTTGTTTGAATTACTTTAAAAAAATCGAGGTAGCTGTGGCATGCTTCAATCGCCATCCTAGTATTATTATAATTAAGAATGTATGCTATTGTAATAGATTCAATAAAGCTAATGATAACAGTAATCGATGTCACGAATGAAAGAAAAAAAAAAGGTAGATTTTGGCATTGGTTAGATGAGAGTATTTGGATGATTTCATATAAATGAAAGTAAGTAGAAAAAATTTCTGTTTTTATGCTTACCTTCTTATTCAATAAAGTTGAAATTGAACAAAAAATGAAGTTGTTATACTTTATACGTTCCTTACTCGATGAATTATTGCATAATATTTTACAGTTTTATGAAATAACGTAATGGTGTCACTTGTGATTCATTTAGTACTATTTTACATATTTAATACTAGATATAGAGATACATATTTTAGTACTATGTTTCGATCATTTTTTTCAGTACCGTTTGCTGATAATGCTATAGACTTGTACAAATTGCGTTAACTGAAAGAGAATTCAGAGAAAATCAATTTGCTGTTATTGCGAGTTTTAATTATAACAGAAATAAATAATGTGGATCTGAGTAAGGGATACGAAGTTAAATACAAAATTGAACGCAAAACATATTTTGTGGACCCTACATTCAAACTGTATACAGACTACCTTTTGAATTCATAACTTTGAAACTGACCGTAAACTTTGTCTTTGACTCTTTGAATCTAACATTTTAACTTGCGCTGTAACACTTTTCAGGAACTCTCCAACATTAATTTTCTACCTGTATCCAGAATTGCACGTTCTATTTTTTTTGCAGCGAGCAGTATTTGTCGCATCCACACATGGCGACGAAATATTTCTGCGCTTTTTCGCTGGTATTGCACGTTAATCTAATTTGATAGTCTTTCAGGAACAAGAGCACAACCCCATTTTTGTAAAACATCCAGCACACTTTGCATATTACCAAATTACTTTATAAATACTTGTTATACAATTTATTCGAAATTATTAAAAAAAAAAAGAGGCGCACTCTTTAAACTGCATGACGCTTAGTTTGGGTTGTAGTAATACGTTGTCTAGACATTTCGTCTTTCACGAAAAGGCTTGCGTTCTGACAATTTATTACCTTAAAATGATCTTATGTGATGTGTATTCTATACTGTGCATATCATCTTACGTTCCTATTATATAGTACACAATATGTGAGCTGTTCAGTGCACACATCGATTAACTTCATAAAACAAAAAGTTGAGAAATGCGATGAAATAATGTATATTGATTTTTAAAATTCCTATTATAATATAAATCCAAATATATAATGTAGAATGCATAAATACAGATATAGCTTACATCTAACGGCATATAAGATTAATAAGAAAGAACAGCTAAAAAAAAATCAAAATGGATTCTGAAATAAATTACTTATTATTCAATGGCCAAAAAAATTTTGCCGTTTAATGATGTTAATCTTTATTATTCAGGAAAGTTAATATAAATACAAAAAGTTATGACTACACCAAGTGCTTTGACACTTAAATTTAAGATTTTTCAAAAAGTGGAGTTAATCGATGTGTGCACTGAACGGCTCATATATCAAGAAATAAAAGAATGGTGCAATATAAACTCTGATATTATTTTTCGAATTTTCTGTATGTCACATAGTGTACGCGCGATACGTAATTCATAATGTATCTGAAAATGTATATTGCCAAATGAAAATCTTATCATAAGTAGTGAAAATCGAACAAATCTGAATCACAATGAAACGACGCAGCTTGTTATATGACTACGTGCAAACAACCCGTTTTCCTTCGACCAGCAATAAAACTGATTTAGTAACAAAGCTTAGTGGACGTAACCGTAAGCGCACGCAGAAACATTATTTACCACTTTGAAAATTCCAAACCAAAAATACTTCCTTTTTGATGGATCATGGAGATACTGCACACATTGTGGGGTACTTTTCATAACGTTGGAAATGAGGGATCTGCCTGTCGTTATAATTCACTCTGTAATTAAAATGCATAACCTTATCTAATTGCGTGTAACGTGGCCGACGTGGCTAGAAATTATGGAGGTCCATGGAATATGAGAATTAACAGCCACAATGTGGATATATCGCGATGTTACCCGTCAAAGTGTCGCTAGGAGAGACTTTCCTGTTGAGAATCACATGTTAAATGTTTTTTATTTCAGGGCAGGGACTACGAGGAAAACAGCGCAGGAATGATACGAATCTGCGAAAGCAAAAAATAAATTGGATAAATCCACTGTCTCTATGCAGCAAAGAAATGTTAGGTCCATTTATTAATAAAGCGACTACACGTGTTTAAACCTGACTGAATGAAGTGTTGTTTTTATTTCATGCGAAATACCTGTACTATCACGTACCAGACGGTTTTTCTTTTATTAACGCATTTCGAATATAAACTTTACCCTCTAATTTGGAGATAAACTACAGTTTTATTATAAAAGCTTAATATTTTATCGTCTTACACCTTGCAGTAGAGCTTTGTAAAGATATTTAATCATGTTGCACTATCGAAATAGTGTTTCATTTCCTTTAAATCTAGACACGACACATCCCTCAATTTTGTTTCCATATAATATTTTATTGTTTGCATTGTGTGTAAATACATGTCACGGATGCTCGAAAGTCAACAGTTTATATCCAATATTTCAATCATCAGAGTGTGGAAAAAAGTATAAAAATGCGTATTGTATTGATTCTCTGTTAAGAATACACAATACGCGCTTAAAAAAATATTGTCTATTTAGAAATGGATAGTGAATTTATATTTGGAATGAAACAATTCCTCCTGAAAGGCGACTTTCGTATGATTTGAGTTTTGCTTCACGTTAGAAAGAATCGATAATGCGATTCGATCGATAATATCGATAACGCGTTTCTAAATATGCTAGCTATCTTCAATAAAATATAAATAATATGCCAAATAACACTGGAGATATCGAGGCAGAAAACTGCCTTATCTACCGCATTTTATCAATTTTACGCTAATCGAAGATGAGGTATTTTGTAAGACACATAACTACTTTTAAATAACACCTAAATAATGAAACGAATCTATTTACCTTCTCTTTTTGCTCCTTTTTCTCCTTATAGACCTCACACGATATATTAACCGATACATCCAACGATAAGCAGCTCGATGTCTTCATTTCATGGTGTTACAAATTACACTTGTTTCCAATTTTAATGTTTAATGAGTAAAAGAAACTTTATACAGACATATTCTTCACATAAGGCGTTATAAAGCTCTGCAGTTCTTCCAAGAACCGACCACCCAATTATTATGCCCGATTCGCTGGTATCAGTGTTAAATAACCATATATACCCGGCTCTCGAGGAAGCCGAAATAAAGTTACGTTGATCGCTAAAAAGCGATCGACTTACGACGTGAACAATCCTCGAGGGGATTTAGCCGAGTGCTCGGCGTGAATGTTTTCACGAGTGCTCGCGGAAAAACGTTGGCATTCCGCGGAATCGAATTCCTCGCGGAGTTGCCAGGGCATCCGAATGTTTTATACGAGTTGCAACGCGATTGGCGGAAACGCGGACGCCCGGTATTATTTCGCACAAACGCTCCTCCTTGCGGCTCTCGGCAGGAAGCATCACGCATCGGCAAGTCGGGCTGAATTAGCATGAGCCAACAGTGCATCCGCCGCCCCGGCTTTCCCTCTCGAGTTACTTAGCCCGTCTGTTAATTAAACGTCGGGCTACGTTCGTAAAATGATTAGTTGATGAGCAAACGCACAATGTTAATGGCATGTTAAATTTTCTTCCTGCCCTGCTTGTCACCCTTGCGAGATCCCTTGACCGGTTATCAAACAGTGTACTATGCCTATTTTATGAGACTCTCGGTTTGCACGGAATTCACTGAATACTTTTGATCTGGAGCGAATGATTCGAAGTTTTGGCAATTAGGAGGTGAGATTGAGGAACGATAATGAAATAATTATCGAGCGCGAAGGAAGGTGCAGGATTTTATTGTGCTTCCGATGAGACATTTGAAAGAGATGTTTTTGGTAATCGTTATCAGTTATATATATATATTATTATTTATTATCGTTTTATTTATTATTGTGTAATCGTTATCAGTTATATATATATATATATATATATATATATATATATATATATATATGAAACGGGTAAAAATTGTTGTAGCATTTTAGTTTTTGAAGATAGAGATTGTAATGTTACGTTTATTGGATGTATCGTTGGCTCGGATTGTATTCAGCCTAATTACCGATATGAGAGGTTTCAGTTTCGAGTAATATATTGGGGAAATATCATCTGGCAATCGATATTACATCAAAGGCTCATCTTCTTCGTCGTAATGAACTTTCTGGACTACAGTAAAAACAGCGGCGCAGATTGGTTTGCGGTACGTGAGAATGAAGAGGAAAGAAAATGAAGAAGAACCTTTACGGTTCGATTTTCCAATCTATCTCTAGAGATAATACGCTTGAACCGAGTTTGATCAAACATCAGAAAAAGGAAGAAACGTGGATTTTTAGCAGTCACGTACTTTAGGTTTAATTAACCTAAATTTTGACTTTTATTAACAATCAAGTATTTTTTTATGCCGATTTTATCTATCGAAGCGTTCATTTTCGTGTTTCATATCCGTGTAATCTTAGATTAAGGTGTATCACGTAAGTGCAGTATTATCGAAAAATTTGTATATCATTATTCATCATTAAAACTAGTTATTACTAATCAATTTCCAGTCATTTATTTTACTGACAATTTATCATATATTTTTAATTATCATAAAAATATTCAGTGAATAAAAATTACAAGTTTTACGTCACAGAGTTCATCCGTTTGTAGTCTGCTGACGCCGGCATCGTTTGTGTAAAACCTCATTCTCAAAAAACGTTACAAAGAAAAGTATGTAACGGAAAGCAGGAAAGAGAAAACGAAAATTCACTCGTTCCTTCTGCCAAGATTTTTCTGCAATTTTATACAAATAAAGATATCATGGTACAAAAGCATGCTATGGTTCTTGCGAAGCCAAGAATTATCGTTCGTAACAAATAAACAAGATGTGTGGTGAATTCTGCAAAATAAATAAACAAAGTCTAAGAAAAATCAAAACATGAAAGTCGTGGTAAAGAAATGTTAGAAACGTTCTAACGAACAGTAGCGGCCAATGAGTGCAGAGTCTTTAATGTACATATTGTTCTATAAACATACCGACCATTTATGCGTTATATAACTTTTTTCTGCACTTTTAGACTTGAAGCACAACATTTTCAAATTATCATGACAATATAAATTTTATTAGTCTTCTTAAACCGGACAGATAATAATAATATATAAATATTATTATTATTAATATTAAATTATTCAGCATTGTTCCGTGTAAAAGACTTTTTTCACGATCGCCTACATATGAGAAATTAAATAACATCTAATAAATTTTTTCCACAGACCCGTAGCAAATAATTTAATACTTAATAATAAAAGTATTTATATATTATTATTATCTGCCCGATGTATAATCACTAATCAAATTTATATTTTCATTGTATGTCTACCGGGCACGTTTCTTAAAAAATAGAAACACTTATATATAACCGCCACAATATGTATACATATTTTTTTCACATTATATATTATTTATAATATTTACTAAACCAAGACCATTTATACATCACGTAACCATACGCATATCGTACTTCATTCTCATGCAAGCATCTTCGATGCACATAGATTCATCATCTTCAAGCGTTTCAACGTTATGCAGATTCCGAAATTTCGACAAACTGTACAACAGGTATACACGTATAACAGCAGTAATAGCTAACGTCAGGCAGCACGAGGAGAAAGACAAAGTGGGCCGATATCCGGCGACAGGAACGACGTAGCAGGCGAAAACTACGTTTGTCGTGTAAATCAGGATTCTCGTTGGCTTTGAGTTTCTTAGCGCTTTGGAAGATTCAGCGAGTAGGGAAATGTAATCTTCGGCGATGCCTCCTCGAGAGGTTAAATAAGAACTTAATTACGCCTTTGGGCGGTACGTTCCAATGCGCTCAACGCGCAAACGACATCGCGCGCCTCGATATGCCGCGTTCCCCAAAGCACGTTGCCGATAAGCTTTCTGCAAAAGTAACACTCGAATAAATATGTTCAACCTGCTGGAATTGAAATAGGTCCGATTCAAATGCGCATAAAGTGTCGAGTGGAAATGAAGTTCATCAAAGCAGCACAAGAAGTTTGCCGTTCCTTTTTTCCGATTCTGATCCGGTTCGATATTAATTTGAACAAAGAAGGTCCGTGAAAGAGTTTCCCTCGTTTATCACACTTATAGACTTTACTTGCCTTATTTACATGAAACTGCTGTTTGTAACATTTATATAAATAATGATTTAAGGAATTGGAACTGCGTCAAACTTCTGCTTAGATTTTATCATTGTTATTTAAGGAGTAGATATTAATAATAAATATGTATATTATGCAGGTATTTATATATATTGCTGTATTAATATAGAGTAAAACGTCAAGGAGATAATTGTCCAGATAAATAATAAACACAGAAATTTTTCTTCTATTCTAATAATCAATATATAAACTGTATCAACATAACACAAAACATCTTTCATATTGAATACGAAGAAAGTAATTGTACTTATAGCCTCATGCGTTCTTAAGTCTGCAAAATCTAAAATTGAGATTATTCGTGCATGCAGATATACGCATTTGTCGTATTTGTTAAAATGACTTTTACATTTTCTACATGCTCTACAGAGACGGCTTGGCTAAGGTACGCTTTCAAAATGTGCCGTGATTTTTCATTTCTAGGAAACAGAGTATACCAATATAAATGCCAGACATTTTCTTCTCTCAAATCAGTTAGGTACAACTCACAATTTCCCGTCTTTCATTTTAGACAAAGCTTCGCGCAGGTATTAAAATTTCGCATAACGTAGTAATGCTTAAAATGAAATATCATTAAACCTGCGATATAACTTCTTCAAATTATGTTATATCATAATGGTAAAGTCATGCGTAAACGGTAAAGTAAGGTATCATACTTAAACAGTACGGTCTTTATTGCACATTAATACCAAGACATCGACCATCATTCATTAAACCCAGCAAGATGAGCAGGAGTAATACTTCATAGTATGTTGCCTCATATAATCGAATTACATGTCTGCCTGTACATTTCTTTTTATTTACACATCAGCCTTATCTGTAATAGCTACTCTCTGTGAGTACTTTCACCCTTCCTATTCCCATTAGTAGGCATTATGGCGGGCTTCACAGCCACATTGTAGAGAAAGGTGTGTAGTAGGGGTGCTGTACTCCGCGGAGCTAGTGGTATTCACCGCATCCTACTTTACCGACGTATTTCAAACCGATGCTGTGCCAATTCAAACCGCTGCTGTTTGAATTCGTACAGAATCGGTTTGAAGTTCATACTGCAGCGTTTTGAGTTCGTACAGTATCGGTTTGAAATTCCTAGTGCAGCATTTTGAATTCGTACAACATCGGTTTTAAACTTTGTACTGCGTGGATTTGAATACAGGTACTCCATGATGTCTACTGCTATTCGTTATATTTACTTAAAACTTTAACTTTCAAGTATGCTCCTCGCTTTAACTACAGTATGCATATATCACAGCAACGTACTGCGTAATTGGTACAAGCAAAAAACGTAAATTCGTACTGCAACCTTTTGAATACGTACAGCATCGATTTGAAATTCATAATGCAGCGTTTTGAATTCGTACAGTATCGATTTGAAGTTCATACTGCAGCGTTTTGAATTCGTACAACATCGGTTTTAAACTTTGTACTGCGTGGATTTGAATACAGGTACTCCACGACGTCTACCGCCATTCCTTACATTGACTTAAAGCTTTAACTTTCGAGTATGCTCCTTCCATCCGGAAGTATGGCATGCATATCACGTGGAGAAAGAAGGTTGAAGGCTTGAACGTATCTCTTCTTCTTTTAGAAATAGCAAGAAGCCCTCGCGTTCCACTCATTCAAATAACGTGTATAACCTCAGGGGCGCGAACATTATGTGAGCTTTCACGATCTCAAATTTCTGCCCGATGACATATGCCCGCCACAGGTGCACATTCGCGGCAGTACCAGGGAGTAAATGGTAGTTTTAGCCAGCGGAAGACCTTAAGCTTTCCCACCGTGTGCTCGCGTCGTATTTATTATTTAAACGAGACCTGAATGCATCGCGATCCGGCGCCAGGGCGACGAGGAGTCAAAAGGAGGAAGACCTTATCCGCTCACAGACACGACATTTATTTCACGGAGTTTAACCCGCTCGAATACCCACAACGTCCCGGATTGCACTTGGTAAACCTGCCTCGCATATCTCTAAGAACGATATCGCGACATTCCATGCCCCTGGAAGTGCATGATGTACACCATTACCGGCGTCAAGTGTTCCGGGGAGACCTTTCACTCCCCTTGAACTGATCCAAAAGAGTGTAGGAATATAATAAGGCTAAGGCTACGGATTTACGTGAAAACGAGTAATGAAGAGGTTTATTGAAGTAGCGATAATGCAACGTTAGGGAATACAATAAACGTCTGCGGAAGATGCTCCTCAACAAATTCAAATATCTGCAGGATGCGCGTCTGAACAATTCTTCTTCGTCTAGACAATTCGTCGTCTTACAAAGCTCTCGCCATTACGGCCCTGCGCGAGCTCTGATTTTGTTTTTTGTTGCCTGCCTGTCGTCCTCAGAACACACCCTCATGTTTTATCTCTCTCTCTCTCTCTCTCTCTCCCCCCTCTCGCGCTTTTTGATTTTCACCTCGAGATTCCACGTGCAGCAGAACGCGCTTAACGTTATCGTCGAAATTTTTCGAAGTCCACGATAGTTTACCTCTATATTTCTATACTCGATACAATGCTCGCGTATATTTTTCTCATAAATCTAACGTCAGTTAAAATAACCTTAATATCTCGACAGCGATAAAAAATGACTTTACACTCTTTTTACCTAGTCATAAATGATCGCTTATCTAAATGTAGAGATGTTTTTACTGTATTTAATCGACTTAAAGCCTCTATATCACATGACATAATATATAAAGTGCGTTCGTGTAGTCTGTGGAATTTGATACTGCTCGGGGACTGTGATATTTTAGGCTGTCTGGAATTGATGGTATTTGGAATCTAACATTAATGTTAAGAATTAACCTTTGAGAAGTAATTTTGCATAGAGATAGCAATACGCTTGTCGAGAACGTGTGTAAATGTACTGTGATTAATATGAAGATGTTTGCCTAATGTTGTTACGTTTTGTCGTATAAGCCTGTATCCCATTTGATAATTTCAAGTATCGGTATTAATGCCAAACTGATTACAGGCGTTGATTCTATAGACGTTTATACTAAATATTATTGAATTTGTTTCATGTTTAATAATTCAAAAGAATTGTGAATTTGATGTATTAAACAACAAGTGAGCCAATACTTTTTTCGGCATGAAATTTTTGTTTTCCTATTTTTATTTGCTTGAGTTTTTCAAATTCGAAAGAAGTATTTTATACGGATTACCGTATGTTGCGTGATAACCAAAATTCATGTGTTGCATTATTATTTGAATTCAATATGTAAAGCTACTTAGGAAAAAATGAACGCGCATTTATTTAATCCTCTGTACATTTCGAACACACAATAGGAAAGAGATATTTCCATTGATGCCAGCCATCATAATATTTGCGCAAACTGTGTTCAGTGTTTGGAAAGGTCCTTGTGTAAATATACAAAGCCTTAAGGTTTGACATAACCCGTTATATGCCAAAGTCAAATACAAACCTAAAAAATGCGCTTACTTATTCATTCCCTGCAATAAGCTAATTAGATAAAAAATATTTCTATCGATGTTGCAACTTTTATATCGGTCAGTACAACATATAAATACAACCATCAAAACTAAAAGTTCCACTACTTAGGATAGAAATGAATAAAAAACAAACGTCCAAAAAAAGCACAATGGTAAATAATGGGTTAACGTTACAATATCACAGCATTAGACTTCAGATTTGATCCTGAAGAGGTGAAAAAACGAATGTAACTCGACCGGATACATCGATATGCGTTAAAAAATTCCTCTGTTTCACTATGAAAAATAACGTTGTCATTAGAAAAAATTGCTGCGGCTTAATGGACTGGCGTTGAGGACGAAATATAATAATAACCACCCGGGGGGTGGAAGATTTTAAAGTACCGCCACGGGTATTGTTCCCGCGAGCATACTGGTCGTGTTCTACGAGGAGATATAGAGGTGAAATCGCCGCTAATAATTAAGCACCGCCGTGAATGTTACAAGGGAAGTGTACGACGTTGCAGGATCCATAAAAGCGGCATTAATCCTTTCCCTGTCGTATGTATCACAAGAAATACGCGTAGCTTGCGTAGAGAAAATACGGTTACCTAGTGTCTACCCAGAGGGTAATATCGAAGCATGCTTGCTTGTCACATTAACGCGAATAATGTAGCCATGATAAAGTGAAAATCAGAATTAAAAATACAGTCGTGGCCTTGACAAATAATCAGAAGTAATAAAATAATGATTATTATTCCTTAAGACTGCGATGAGATCATAATAGAAATTGTCCGTGATAAATTAATTAATTGACATGCAAAGTGCTGATATCGATTTAAATCAATGTGGGTACTAACAATGCGGGAGATATAAACGATGTGTTAATTATTGGTGTAATATTAATAGTAACGGTTTGAGCTTTAAATTACTATATTGATATTAAGAGCTTAATATGCAGCTAAATTATGTAATACTGTACTTAATACTACTGAACTAGTTTATTACAACTAGTGATTGAAGTTAAATGAGAAAATGTTCTGTGATATTTTGAAATTTCGATATCTGTAGTAAAAAATAATTAAGTTTCTTTAAATTCTTTCTTCTATAATTCTGTGCTATTTCTATATTTTCTATTAGATTAGTGCTAAAGTTCGCGCCTGATTTTGCATGAAAATGTAATGCATAATCTGGTGTCAATTTTTGTACTAACTTAATATATTTAAAAAAACGGATATATTATGGTATATTATAGAAAATTTCAAGAAAATATTTTAAACATATTTTCAAGAATGTAAAGTGTTAAATAAGGAACTTCAGTAATCAATGAATTAGACAATGAAACGCAACAACGAACTGCTTTTTTTAGCTGGCCTCTGTCACGAGAGAAAATAAAAGTGCTACAATCTTTTCTTGAGTATACAACATTACATCATAATACACTAAGAGTGAATTTGATTACAACAAATACTGTTGTAGATTACTAATTATTTTCTAAAAAAAAATCATTTTTATGTTCATTGATTACAGGACTTATCTTATTTGTAAGGTAGTTATAGTATGTCGTTTAAGTTCAAGTATTTACTCGATAATCAACTCACAATTAATCATATTTGAAGAAGTGTTAATCAAAATGATTAACGCTTTATCAAACTTCATTATCACATAATCAAAATGAGTAATAAGCGTAATTGTCTTCTATATTCCATGTCTATACGCGTATAATACACACAGCCATCATGCTCTCTCGAACATCAATTTTAATACGGCATGCACACGTTTAAATACTCTTCGTAACACAGGCTAAAAGTTGGTGGTGCGCGGAAAATTTGTAATTGCAATTCAAACTATTTTGAACGAGCGAACCGAGCCCGGACGCTTCTGAAAGCAACGAGGCAAAAGCGCGAAACGTTTAATGCGCCCCGATGGAGCGATAAAATTCAATCTGCCCATAAAATCGCTACTTGCTCCTGCTAAGCATACGTACATTTTATACATATTTTTATACATATATAAATTAATGATAAATTATATAAATACTGATATAGTGATAAAATAATTTGAAACGGAAATTAATGATAAAATATTAGCGTTAATATACACATAATTATTAACGCATTACACGCCAAAGCAAAGTACAAACTTAAAAAATGCATCAATTAATTAATTTCCTACGGTAAACTAATTAGAGAAAATATATTTCTATCGAGTTTGTAACTTTTACAGCAGTCGGTGAAACATTTAAGTACAACGACCAAAACTATAAATTCCACTGCTTAGGTAGATGTAAATAAAAAACAAGCGCCCCAAAAGGGCGACAATGGCAAATAATGGATGAAAAGTGGATCTTCACGCGAAACGAACAACTTTGACAACTATCCTCACCACTGCTTTACCCACTATCAAAGAAACACTGTACGTACGGTCTGTGGACGCGCAGGTGCTGCAAGAACTAAGAGAACTGTATCAGGAGCTGCCCACTGCCGGACACCGCAATACATCAGTGCTTTCTAGAACAATAATTACACGCCGGCAAGTACGGGATATCCGCACTCGCTTGCGCTCACGCGAAACCTCAAACTTCTAATGGCTTTTGCGCCACAGTCGCGAGTACTGCTCAATAAGATTGTCACCATTATTCGTCCGGTCAAACCCCAGAAAGCTTCGTTATATTGGTTCTTTACACGTTGCACGACAACTCGAGGATATTATGGGATTTTTTGTCGAATCTTTGGTTTCTGTTAAAGTGTATATGCTTTCAACCAAAATATACTATTTTACGAATATTCATTGAAAATTAATTTTAGGAAATGAATTACATTGATTTGAAATGGCTTTCATTATTTTATTTAATAACTCATTCTTTAGAGGTAAGCAAGTGAGGCTGAAGTCAGGTTTTCAATGACTGATATGTAGCAAGAGTATAATATGTTAAGGTGTTTTAGACTCGGTCATTGTGTACACCTGGACATTGTAAGGGCTCAAAGCATGATTAGAGTAAGTACAAAGGTAAAGTGCATGACATCAGAGTTTTTGATTTTAGAAAGGAACCTGGTAATCAAAACATTTTGAGACTTGCTAGTAGTAAAGTGTAAAAATGTACATACCATATATCTTGAAAGAAAAAGAAGACAAAGGAAAAATGTGAATATATTAATTTATCGATCCGTACGCCGCAAGAAAATCATGAAAATTTTAGAAGTGACCACCTTTAAAAATTCTATAATTTTTCAAAGAAATCACTAACCGGTCAGGGCAGGAATAGTGTTATAATCTCCCCTATAATTGACATTCTTGTAGATTTTCCTTTTCAATTTTAGATCTTTAAGTTTTCATCTAGACCATAGTTGAATTTCTTTTTTGGTATAACCGTTATAGTGATAAAAATGTTGAATATAAGCCTTGGCTCATTTGGTAATCAACTAGATGGTCCTTTACTTTATAATCATTTACAAACTTGGTGATTCGGAATCCACATTAAGGGTTTTAGACCAAATAACCTTAGCAGTCCATGCCGAGAATAAATTCAAACAGAAGAAGCATTTGTAAATCTAAAACGGAACAAAGGTACAAAGGAGGATAAGGGGGAATGGACAAAGCACGTAAATGATATTTGAAGTCCTTTTCAGAGGGGGACTCAGCATAGATGATTAAATGTTCTTAAATCGAAAACATACGTGATACTCGCTTATTGTCCAGTGGCGTCTTCCTTTGTGTTCGGTACATAATCCGTAAAACTGTGCAGACTTGCGCTTAGATATAAAGTACAATAAGCGATACGAGAATGATGCGAGTGCATCGAAGGTATACGAGGAATATAGCTGTGCAGAAAGGTACATCGATAGAGCATAGAGAGGATATCAAACAGGAGTACGTTGAGAAAACAGCGAGTTGCAGGATTGCGTGAAAAGAGGTTAAAGAGGATAGCGAATCCGAGGGATGCTCCGGGAGAGTTTAAAGAGGGCATAGAATCACAGAAGTACATTGAGAGATTTCAGAAAGGACAACTAGTTACGGGATCACGTCGTGAGAGTTTAGCCCTTAACCCATTATTTGATGTTGCTCCTTTTTTGGGATGTTTCTTTTTTATTTATTTCTACCTTAGCAATGGAACTTTTAACTTTGATTGTTGTACCTAAATATTGTACTGACCGCTATAAAAGTTACAAACTCAATACAAATTCTTTTTCTCTAATTAGCTTACTGTAGAAAATAAATTAACTAGTACACTTTTTTGGTTTGCACCTGGCTTCGGCATATAATGTATTAAGGAACTTCCACTATAGCAACTTCTTAATACGATAAGTATCCTCGTAAAATAAAAAAAAAAATGTTTTTCTTATTAAATAATACACTTTGTTCCTCAGCTTGAAAAATGTGGGGCAAAAAGAATTATACTTTGCATATGAGGCACGTCGCATGATCGTTTGTCATAAAATGTCCTATTCCCAAAACGATACATCATCCTTTTGGCTATTTCCTTCATGGCGGATATTGCGATGACTCCTACAAGCTCCACAAAATATCTTTATCGCAACCCATAGAAAAATATGGCCAAAGGTGAATGAGAAATGTACACCGGCAGAAACTCGCATGACACTAAAACTCGACCAACGCATTAAGTTACATATGCTGAATTTGACTTTCTGATGGAATGCACTTCAAGCGTCATTCTGCCACAGTCTCTTCATGAAACATATGAATGCACGAGGAAGAACGCGGTTTTGCATCGCGATACTGTATAATTTTTATCGCGATGCAGTGCTCTCACCTAGGTGTTCCCAGACTTTAATTCTTTCCAGGTGACGATAACTCATTAGAAACACGGTCCATTCATAAAGATCGCGGGCGAATTTCTAATGACTTACGGACTAGGGCCAACTCCAAGTTCATTGTTAGGAATTCTCCAATGAGTTATATTTACTAACGACCGCGCTATTAAAATGTATAGCGTAACTGGTTTTAATTGGGGCAAAAAAACATTGCAAATCGCAGTAAAGTGGAATACAAACCACCTTAATGAGGTTGTACAGAAATTCCTTTTTTTTTCTGATACACCATTATACTCTGGTTATAGTTTTGACGGCGGTGAAAATATTCTATCCACATCAGCACTAGCCAACAATTAATAATAATAACGATAAGATTACAACCAAGCAATCAATCATGACAAGCCAAAAATGAATAATAATAACGATAACATTACGACAGAATAAAGTCTAATACGACCAGCTTGTAATTCTTTCTACACTAAATTAGAGATCCGTCTGCGATGTATTAATACTGCACGAAAGTGTACTCTTATTTCTGATTTTATTTCCATCGCCACAAAAAAGCGCATTGTATCCATTATCCAGTGTTCCAGCACCGGATTCTTCCTGCGTAATAATAGAAAATAAAAATTAATATTAATAAATAAAAAAGTACATCGCATCCATTGCGCAGTTTACATCGTGTATTTCTCCCGTAGGGTCAAAGCGTATTCTTAGAACAGTCGATCATCGCGGTAAACGTGCGAGTAAACAATTAATGTCCTAAGTAATTTACGTCAGGATATTAGCTTTCGTTACGATGACGTTTATGCGGTCGAAGGGACAGACACGAGCGCCTACCTGAATGCCTGGCCCTCGAGGTACGAGTAGCATTTGCTGATACATGCACAGCCTTTGTTTCTGCCATAATGTAGAGTGAGCTGCAATTTGAATCTAGTTCGCGATAGACATAATGCGCATCCGACCTGTGCAGCACCGATGCGCGCAATCGGTGCGTCCGTGTAATTCTTGGGCAAATGGACCGATTATCCTCGCCATGGAGATGGAACACGGGGCTGCATCGCCAGGAAACTGGCATTCCCATTTTCTGCCTTGTACATAATAAATTAGCGCTTCCGCCTTCCCTCTCCGTACACGGGCCTCTTCCGCCAAGAATCCTGTAAAGTATTATTATCCGAACGGGAGTGCACCTTCGTGGGATCCCCGCGAATCACATCGCGGGGGAATGGATGTGAAATTTCCAAGGTACGCGTACACGCGTAAGAAAGAGCCGGGAATAATGTAGATATTGCATTGGAGAAAGGATGAAAGGAAAGCATTCCTGAGAAAGCGGACAGCGGTGGCAAGAGAGCAGGGCGGAATATTAAATTTGAGATGTGACCAAAAAAGAAATTGACGTCGGAGGCAGGCAAGCGTAGTAAACAACCGAGATAAAATGTGAATGGTAGAAATATAAATTGCGAGTAATAATATCAGGTGTCGGGGATGGGTAATATAAATTCTGAAAGCTTTTTTAGTAATGAAACTGAGTATGTTCTCTACGTTGGTATATTCGGTGCATTTCGATCTCCATTATAACTTCCGTATTGTGCTATATTTTATTAATGTAATTTTGTTATAATATGTCCGTATAAAGCTTCCGTGAGGAATAAAATGTTGTTTCTTAAAGTTTGATCATTTTCTTTTGAATATATGCACCAACCGCGAGTGTCATTGCAAAATGTTACATAGTCTTGTTAATATTTATTATGATAATAATCCCAATCTATGATAGATCACTTTCAATTTGCTTAAACAAACGACTAACGATGTAAAAGTCTGTAATACCAAGGAAGATTTTACTTCACAGATCGAATAAAGTTGAATCGTTAATACATATTATCGAAAACTTGTATATTACTAATATTCGATGCGGTGGTTTAACGAGCAATAATTTGTACTACTTATTGAGACCATAATATCAAATATTATTAATAGAACTGAGTAAGATATCTAGGAGCAACACTTCATATTAAACTTGTATATTAGAATTTCACATAAAATTGCTTGTTATTACTTGTCAAGGCATCAGTGCAGGGATGTAAAATAAATATTAATGCAACCAACGTATTATTGTAACCGCATTATTGGTGTATATATTATGTAAGTATTATCATATATCATTTATGCTTTTATTTCGCAGCTTACAACGTAATACGCCCATCACATTACATCAGAAACTGGTAATCCAATATTAATTTCATGTTTAATTTAATTTAGAATAGGGCGTCATAAAATACGGCACATTCGATTTAACTCTTTCCAGCCCAACGATGCCGTTCGGCATCGTTCATATAACCTGCTTCTACTAATCAAGTATCTCATAAATTGTTTTTCTTCAAAATTTAATTCTCTTACTAAAAATAATAATCTGCCTTGGAAAGGATGAAATGAATATTTAAATAGATACATCATAAAAGCCTAAAGTAAAGCACGCAAGATACATGGAAAAAGTGTGATAGGCGAAAGTAAGTTTTTAAAAAATTTGTCGATAGAACATTGAACATTTATATCGCATACTGTGTTTCTAATGTAGGAAGAGTACTTTGGAAGAACATGTGTTTTTACATTTGACAAAATGGATACTGTGTTCAAATGTACATATATAACTAAAATTTGGACTTGAAGAGAAATGAGTTTTAGGAGTCGTGGGATGCTCTGTATTTTTTCTACGGAGCTGAAAAATATTGTCAAGTTTATTGTGCATACGTTAAATCGTAAAAAGTTTTTACTTAACTCTACCTGTATCGGTATAGGTAGATAGATTTATAAATCGATAGTTTTGTATACATTTTAGTATTAAATACATATTTATCCATAGGGAATATGGCAGCAAATTCTAATGATGAGTGATTCTAATTCATCCATCTTATTGACTCTGCATATAATTGATTGTAGCAATTAATTAAATATATAGCAACCTAATATTTTAAGCTTTGGCCACAATTTTCGAGCTAACAATATTGTACAATTATATAGAGCGTTTAGTTATATGTAGAGTGCTACTTTGAGGGCATTATACCAGGAGCACTTCAATCAATTGATGGAATAAAGATATTTTATCTCTACGTGAATCGAGAACTGCATAAAATAAAGGTCGATTGATATAAATTAAAATTAAATATATACAATTATTTGACTAAATCTAATATCTGTACCATCTAATATCTTTGACTAATGCTAATATCAGATACTTATATTAATACTGTAACTGGTACATTTCATCGTATTTAGAATTTAAACGAAAGTCCATTCTCGAGTCGCATTTACGATCAAAGCTATATTTTTAAAGTAAAAACATATTCATATACAATTTACTGCAATATTTCAAATTCCCAAAATTATGGAATTGATTTGTTACGGTAGGATTCATATTTTATGCTAGGAAATTTATTGTGTATAAATAAATCTGCGGCACATTTATCGAGCAGATGCAGCTTTAAATATACGAGCAATATTAGTCATACACGATGTTTTTCACCGTGGCAAATCAATTTGGTGAAAGTCCATTAAATTGTAGCTATTTTTTTATTGAACATGATGAAAGACCACGCGTAAGGTATTTCTCTTTTCGTAACGTTTCAATACTTTCATATGTCTACTATTCGTCCTTTTACTCGGCGTTATCAGGTTTCCAATTTCGTAAATGGCGTTAAATTATAGACTGCCCCTCTGTCTTTATACGAACGAAACAACAATCGAATAACAGCACTAGACATTTTACTGCTGCGTCTAAAATAAATATTGCAATGAACAAATATATTGCGACCACGCTTTAACTCCTGCTGTCATGTTAAAAAATTTATGCTTTGAGAAAAGAGCTTCAATCTCATCCTACGTTGCAATGATTTGTATTACAAAGTTTACCAATAAAAATCCTTTATACCGATTTTGATAAAGCATTGTAAATTTGTGGAACAGGCAAGATTACGAGACACATATTTCTGTATCGATAAAAATATCTTAGGAATAAAATAACGTTCGAAAGTGATTCTTCACGAAGGAAAGAATTGTAGCATTTAAATATATAAATAAACAAATTTTTGTACGAGGTCATTTTATTACTTTTAAGGTAAAATAAAAGTATTATTTGTTGACAAAACTAATAATCGATACTCTTGTATTGTTATTATTTAGCATTTGACTACTTTTATAATGCGCCATAACTGCTGTTATACAATTATCGTATACCAGTATAATCGAATAATATCCAAAGTGTTTATTAATTAACTCTAGTACTCTCCAAAAACACCTTCATGGAATAACAATTCCAGAGATGTATTTCTATTCTTATAGTCGCTAACATACGTTTCCAAATATCAAATCAACTTTCTAAGAACACCATATGTAACGCGTAGCTTTCTGTTTACGTTGAGGAAATCTTCTTGCATCTGCTTATAAAACGTAGGAGAGAGTTGCCAAGATCGTACGAGCTAAGGGATTTTTTATGCATCTATTAAACAACACACACTTTTCCTAAAATTATTGTTTGCAGTTATACTTCTCTCTTTGCAGAAAACCTCTAAATAAACATTCTACGCATAAAATAAAATTAAAAGAGCGATTTGAATAATTTTAGAAAACATTGTAAAACTACGATTTATGTCACTTATATCCTAAATCGTACTGCTGTATTCCCAAAATCCTACCTTAGTTGGTAATAAATTTCATTTTGAAAGTAAGTAGAAGAATTAAATATATTTAAAAAAACACAATAGTATTTACTCGAATCTCGTCTCAAAATAATCGGTCAAAATTGACATCAAACTCACTTGAAATCTTCCACCTTCCACAAGTTGACGCGAAGTCAATCGAGATAACGCAAGTTATATCGAATATTACCCACTCCATACACTCTTTACATTTTTACCACTAGAGGGTTAACCAAAAAATGAATTGGTACGATTTAGCCGACTAGTACGCATTAAGCAACTCTTCCCTAGCTACAGGCAACACTGATAAGACCGGGAAAAGCTTAAAGTACCGACTAATGCTACTGACTCGTCCAGAATTAAGAATATCTACGGAAGGATCTCAAGGAACGGTGAGGCGGACAACAAATGGTACACAGATCGGCGCTGGGTATCCAATTATTTAATGAAAGAACTACACCGGTGCGCGTTTCACGCCGTTTTATTCTGCTGAGGCAGATAACCGTAGCCTGCCTAAGGCGGTAAAGTAAGATTCGGCCCGATCTCGCGATAGCGAAAGATGGGTCGCTCCCGGCAAGCGGATTAGCAAGCTCCCACCACGTTCCTTAAGACACTTTATTCCGTGTCCGATACAGAACAAAGGGGGACGGATTACGAGGAGGCGTGAATCGTAGCTCGAAATGTAGCGCCGGTTTAATTAAACCGGCGACCTCTCTACGGAGAGCCTTGCCTTCTGCAATTAGCTTAACGTACCGTGAACCCGGTCGATCCGTTTGGTGGATCGGTGAACGCTTCACTTGGCTCTTGACAAACAGGACTTGCGCGAGTAGCCGAGTGTTCAAAGCGGCTCGGCTACTCCCACGAGCTCGTTAAATTTGTACTGCCCCAATTTCCCCGATTTTAGGAGGGATCGACGAGTGTCCGGCGCGTTCGAGGGTCTACGCGCATTTCGTTGGAGCTCAGGTCGCGACTATCTCCCTGACTGGCTGGGAAGTATAATATTGTGTAAGTATGTTGTATTAACCCTTTGCGCTCAAAAGAGTTTTATTTCCTTCGCGAACAGAAACCCAGATTTGAATTTATGTTCGAGTTCTATTGCAAAGTATACATCCTACCATCGATGGAATGTTCGGGAGGGACAAACAAGAGAGCCGGGGATTTATTAGATTCGGGTGTATGAAACTTGCGAATTATCGATTGAGAAAGATACGCTGTCGAGCAACACTCGACATAGGAGCGCAAAGGGTTAAAGTAAGCAAAAGCTCTGACTTTGTCCGAGAATAGGAATCTAGAAAACGAAAGGTCGATGATGAGTGATTCTAATTCATCCATCTTATTGACCCTGCATATAATTGATTGTAGCAATTAATTAAATATATAGCTAATTATAGCAACGATTTTAAGCGAAAGCTTTGACTTTGTTCGAGAATAGGAATCTAGAAAACGAAAGGTCGCGGGTTGGAGTCCAGTTCCAGTTACCTCAGCGCCTGATCTTTTTCTATGGCTTTTTCTCTTAGCCCCGGTTTACTCGCTCTTTCATATTTTAATCTTCATATTATTAATTTTCAACGTTAATTATTAGTAACTTTGTAATTATTGAAACACGTACTAGTGGCCAAAATTGACTTTTTTCACACGATTTGATCGAGTAAACTCTATTCCGAAAAGATCAGATCGATAATGGTGCGTGAATAGGCTGCTCTGGAAAGACCACAACGAATGTATCGGTCGAAAGCTCTAATTTTCTTTTACCATTCTTCAGAGGAAGGAGCTGCAGTTTTTCGAAGAGCTATGTGCTCAATTTCCAGATTTGCGATATGCATGGTACGAATGGAACTAATTGAAGCAACCAGTAAGATTAAAACCTGAATTTCCAGGGTAAAAGTTGTTTCTACTACACTATCTCGTCTGGTATTATTTCATAAGATTTTAAACCGTGAATACATTTGTTTGTTTATTTCATTTTAGATGTTGAATACTAAAAGCCCTTCAACCAAGACTGTACAGGCTAATCATAAGCTATTTAACTTAGAATCTACCGCTAGATTCCAGCGGATCTGAACGTACATACCAAAGGATAAATTACACAGTGGTGATGGGGTTCAAAGCGAAATATTCGACGTAGGAATTCAGCTCCTATTTATGGCTATTTGCAGTACTTCTCTTTCTACTCTTATTTATTCTATCTAAAACTAAAGATCGCGTGCAAAACTCATTTAATCCAAACCTATTGCGTAGCATAGATTCTAAGCGAATTTACGGTAAATATCTCGAGAGATAAATTATCCACGAGCTGATGGAACTTTGATTCGAGCCTTCGACGTGGATGTCCGAGCTTCTATTCATTATATCGCCCTACCCGCTGCTTTAAATGGCATGCAGTATTCAGGTCAAGGGTCGTTTTTTACACACTACACTTTGCGTAACGAACAATCCGGCAAAATCGTCAGGAAGGCGGGTAGGGCGGGCGTAGTGTCTGATAAATTTAATCCAGCTCGTTCCCGGACTTTTCTAACAATAACTGTACCTGAAAGAGAGCGGGTTTCGAGCGAGTTGTCACGGACTTGCTTTCATCACCGTGTGATACGCAGCTTTTGTGTTTCATCTCGTCCTTTGTGCTCGGCGCTGCGATGGAAACTGTGACAACGCAACGCCTCGGGTAGCCTGCCGCTATTTCTTCCGCGAATTAAAGGCAGCGACAGATCGATTTACGGAACGGGGGCGGAACAGGTCTGGTCACGGATATTGTTCTTTGTTCGATGTTAAGAGCTCATGGTGCCAAGCTTACAATGTGAATATTTTGCAAAAACGCAGGCGTTTAGTGCACGATGTGGACGATATAATTGTCTTTATGAGCTAATATCACAAAGTTAAGGATTCATCAAATGTAACAAAAGGAAAGACATTAATGTTACAAGCTTAAAGGATATTCTATTTTTAAAGTGGAGGACTCTAATTTATCGTGATCGACAGATTTGGAGATCACTGTTTGTGTTATACGACGTTTGAATTACTCATGGAGAAGATTGGATATATTATTGAGTAAGAATATATTAGTGTAGGGGTTGATTTATTCTAGAAAGGCTTTGAGCTATTTATTATATAATTTCTGGTGATTGCGTATGAGTGTGAATGTGTGCGTGTATGGCTTTTGTTAAAAACAGCTTTGGTTAAAAAGTTGTAAAGAGGACAGAAGGAAGAGACGCGACACTGAACGCGACGGTCGTGCGGAATTCCGTGTATATTTTACAAATTAAATAATAAAATGTGTTTGTGTTCGTATGTCGTCGTTTGTGTTTCATTACTCCGCAAAACTCCATATTGCTCTTGATCCTACATTAGTACCGCATATCTTCATAGAATCCTTACAGAATGTTGTACAAAATGTTATACAAATATATTAATATTTGCAAAGATTGTCGTCACAGTCTTATGGCCGGGAATGTAAAAATATTTAATGGGTACCATGGATGTTTATATTGGGTAAATTCTTGAGAGGTTGGTTTGGAAAAAAGAGAAAAGATAATTTCGTGTCACGTGCATGCTTGCCACTAGAGGTATAGTTTTTGATTATTAAATCGAGGATATTGAATCGAATACATTTTATTATAAATAAGCAGAGGTCGTTATTTTTTCATGCCTTTCACTGCTGTTTAGAATTTTAATACTGACATTTTCCATATAATAAGATGGACTTCTTCTGTTAGATACCTTCATCATTTGTTCTTTGTTCTAAATGAATCTTTCATCGTTTAAACGAATTGTATTACGTTTGGAATACATCGACATAAATTAAGTTCAAACTGCATTTAAATCCGTCTTTTTTTTTTTAAAAAAAACGCGTTCACAAAATCGCGTAAAACAAAATCTGCATAATAGAAATACATTCTCCATTTTAGCAAAACAATATAGACTAATAGAGCCACAGCCTTCCCCATATCACGATCCGAATTCTTTAAAGTACATTATATCAGAAGGAATTTGAAGCTTCAATATTTATAACAACAAGGATTACAAAGAATGCTATTTCATTAACATCCTATCTTAATTAAAAAAAAGCAGACTAATAAACAGAAAGAACAATAACCTTCCGTCGACCTCGATTACGAAACCGAAGTATACATTTCCACGGGGCGGAGTAAAATCGCTCCCCTGCACATTCTAAATAATTCCTGAGCCGATCTCGCAAATCTCAGGATTGTCGGCAGTTAAAGTCTAAAGTCGACGAGGAGGGTGGGCAGCGCTAAGTAATCGAATGCAATCGCCAGGCCTCTCGACGTTCGTCGTAAACGTCGGCCGAAGGAACGAATATCCTCCTCAATTGAATTCGTCCTCGTCGCGGCTTGCGAGTGCAAAGCACCAGGGGATTCTTGCCTTCTCGCGCGAATTTTAAGGAGGCTCCCCCCCTCTGGTTTTGCCCCCTCCGCCCCCACGCCTCTTTGTCACTCCTTTTTTTTCACCCCAAGAAGCTCCATTCGACGCCCGTTCTTCCCAGTCGATGTAAACTAATTTCCAGCTTCTTATATATCTCTCCCTAGACCCGGTCGACGGGCAAGAGACAGCCGAGAATTCGCCGCTCTGATTAAATCCAGGAGGTTCCGACGATCGTCGAGAGAAGCGGTCGCGAGAGTCTACCCCTTCCCCCTGCTCTCTCCCGCCAGGCTTCTCTTAGAAATAAGAGATCGCCGAAAGGATTTCGAGCCGAGATACTTTCCCGACTGGTTTGTCCGTCGGCGTCGCAGTGGATTTAATTAACCCTCTGCGTAACCTGGATTTCCCTTAGAATCTCACAGCTGACCATAGTGTATTTGTATTTCTCGTCTGATGTGATGCTATGTAGAAGAAAAGAATCGTTCGCGACAGTGATGAAGAGGGACCGATAACACTAAACCTTTTCGCTTTCTGGAGATGATTATTTATCTTTTTTGTTTAAATTTATTTTTGGTACCGACTGTTAAGGTCATTTTTGGCCTAGAACTTACTGTTTAAGGTGGGTTCCGAACCACGAGAGCCACTGTATACATATCACATGAAATAGAAGTGGAGGTGATGGGATTCGAACCCTGGTCTCCCGCGTGGGAGTAGGAACCTCTATCCACTACACCACCGTAGCTCTGACTGGACATATTTATTTATACCACATATACCCTGAAAAAAGGCTATTAAGGAGAGGTACCAAGCGATCGATAGAATGATTCACACTTTGCGGTAGAATCGTGGAAAATCTCAAGAAACGACCGACTACGAAGTACAGCGATTTTTCTAAAAAACGACTGACCAGTCATTTTGACCGCTTTGGAGATATAGTGTTAACTCGTTTCGTACCACGTGTACTGATTACGGTACACGTTAAGCCCGATCCTCAGACCACGTGTACCATAAACTGCGTGTACATTTAATGTGCTGAAAACATACATTTTATGACAAATTTAATTTTCTACAATATATTGCCACTAAAAGTATCAGGCATTATAAAAAAATGCAGTAAAGAATAAAGTACAAAAAATTTGTTTAATTGTTCATACCATAACCGTAATTAATCAATCATTGCTAATAATATATAATCTAAAAATATATCATACTACATTTTTCGGTACACTTTTGAGATCATTTCTCATTCCTACATTTTGTATTGTACTATGTATTAGATTATCCCAAATGTTTCTTCCGTTCTATAAAGAAATACTAGGTGCACAACAAGTTTGTTTCGTATTGTTTTATTGAATTATACATATAACTATTAATTCGACTGTTGGATAAAGACTACAATATTTGACAAATTAGGTTTCATGTTTGTATAAACATTTCCAGATAAAAGAGCAGCGTGCAGATAGCGGAAGACGCTTTTGGGACAACCTAATATATAATGATAAGTGTATTTGTCTGTGAGGGAGAGATGAGTGGAGGACTTGAGAGAGAGAGAGAGAGAGAGAGAGGGAGCGTGTGAATGGAAGGTTTATCAAGGAGTCACCGTGGATTACAGAGGGTTACGGTATAAATGAATAAAATATGCATTTACTGGGATATACTATCCTCCTGAGAGAAATTTTTCTTGATTAAATTTTTCGTTCAGGTACAAGGAGGACGCGTGATTTTTCCAGAGATAATACGATATGCCTCTAATAATTTTGGGTAAACTTTAGTGACAGCTATAAGAATATTTAACAAGCCTAGTAAAATTTATGATAAAACGAATTCGCACGATGTCACATCGTTGTTCATAATTTACTGAATAATTATGGATGGTTTAATAAATTACCATAGATGAAATACTAGTCTTGAGACACAAGTGTGCACATAAAGTGTTATAACTGTTTTATATCGTAAACCATCAAATTCATTATTTGTAATTATAAACATTTATAAGAAACTGTCTCAAAGTGAAACTTGCTCAGGAACGACGATGGCTATGCGCAACTAAGTACTGTGCTATAATATGTTTAATGTTTTAAACTCTGTTTATCAAGGCATTGTTTACTTGTGTTAGTTACTCACAGCCTTTATTTCCCCAAACACTGTTAAATAAAATATCAAGACACGCTTCGTCTAATATTCACAAACGCCCAAACGCAACGTAAACTGTTCCTGTTTCGATGCCAATTTAAATATTGACACCATTACATAGAAAAACGAATCAATGTTTAACGGACCATCGACACACAATCCATTGCTGTTGCAAGCAACCCGAAAAAATAGCAGAATATCATAGTTATAAAACATTACATTTTTTCTGCGCAACACTTTATTTACATACAGAAATACAAACGTCAGATATTTCAATACGCGTTACTGAATTCTTCATCAATTCTAATATACAACTATCTCCACCTGCTGCAGCTATTTTTTCTTGTTTATCTCCTATCCTTCGCTCGACATTTAACCTTCCACGTACAGGCTTCTTTTCATCCTCTTACACACCGTGCCCTGTTGTTCGTAGAAATAAACTAGCGAGTAATTGAAAAGTGCAGAAATTTCTATCCGTCAAAACTACATGCATCAACATATGAACACTGAACACAGTCACAAAAAAGGAAAAAAAATAACACAGCATTTTTAATAATACAGCAATCACAATACGCTCCTCACTATTCGCCAATTCAATCAATTCGCGCATAATTACACACATCGACGTACGAAGGAAAAAGAAACGAGCGATGATGATCGATGAAAAGACTGCTTCCAATCGAACCTTATCCTCCCTGTGCTGAGAATTTTCAGGATATCCCCCGAGGCTATAAATCACCCTTAAAACGCACGACGTAAGTGCCACCTCGGGTACCGAAATGTATCTCTCGCGGCTATAAATATTCAAAGGATATCGAAAAGCCGGTCACGGTACAGCCTTACGGCTCGTGTCCAAGACACGGGTTAGAATCGGCCGCGGTACCTGCACCTTTGGGACACCAAGTCGAAGCATCGATCAACGTCACCGACAGAAATCCATTCCGCGACGGTCGACTAAGCCCGCGGGTATTTCGAGCGACAACGGGTAGGTCCATGATCCGTTAAAAAGTCCTAAATACCCTTTAGCCTGGCGCAGGTCCTTGAGTGGTGGAAATAAGTCGTCAGGGGCGGGCGGGCGTAAGGGAGGCTCTTTGGGCCGTAAAAGATCGAGGGGCACGTTGTCGACGGGGTAATGGAGCGTTTTTTTTCGAACCTGCTGAAAACGATCGGGCCGACAATTTAGTTTTATCGGCGTTGTTCGACGAGTGCTCCCCTTGTCGTTCACGGCCTCCCAGGGCATATTTTCCCCCGATAAAGGTGACACAACCCGCGTAATTCGATGAGCGCTCGTTTACATCGATCTCGGAGAGGAATACGGACGATGAGAACTGGGCGAGGCGATTATACCACGGCTCTATGCAAATGGGAAGAGGGTAACGCGAGATGCTGAGCGAATAGTCGTTACGAGCTAAATATTAGGTTGTCCCAAAAGTGGCTTTATCTGAAAATGTTTATACAAATATAAAACTTAATCTGCCAAGCGTTGTAGTCTTTATCTTCGATCGTCCTCTAGCTGTATATCTCATTTAATAAAATAATGTAAAACAAGAAATATCGTGCATCTATTATTTACTTATGTGGGAACGGGAAAATAGTCTGCCGTGAAAATATATAAATATTCCGTAGGTTATAAGAGCGTGGACCCACTGAAGAGTGTTTAGGCTATAAGGCGACGATACAAGAGCGATATGGACGGGGCACGGTTTAGTTTTAAGTGACGCATGGTTTGAAAGAATGCACGCAGCCCAGAGCGTAAGAATGTCTATGAACGAGAAGGGGTGCGTGCAGGGATGCTAAGGAGGAAGGGAATAATTTAGGAGAGGGAGAATCTTAACATAAAATATATAGAGTAGTCGGAAGAGAAGAGTCAGAAGAGTAGAATCGGAAGAGAACAGTCGGAAGAGAGCAGTCGGAAGAGAGTAGTCGGAAGAGAACAGTCGAAGAGAGTAGTCGGAAGAGAACAGTCAAAGAGGAAAGAGTTACAGAGTTACAGAGTCAAAGAGGAAAGAGTTACAGAGTTACAGAGTCAAAGACTAAAGAGTTATAAAGTAAAGAGTTAGCGTGTAGAGAATCGTATATATATAGTGTAATTGTATCTTAGTAATAATAATAAACTATTTATCTGTATCGACACAAGTCTCTGGCGAAAAATACTTGAACCTAACCATTCATAATAAAATCTTTTAAATCAATCCCCCACACTTATGAAACGAGAGAAACTTTTGAGGCAACCTAATATTTTAGTCTTATCGTTCCTCGTTATATTGCTCACGTTCGATGGAGAATGCTTGTTCTTATTTCGGTTCTTGTTCGGAAGGCCGTATGATATTATAGTAATGAGTGCGTGATTTGATATGGATATAAAGTTTCTATTGGATAGTCGAAAAATTAAATCTTGTTATTGGATGTAGACCTTATCTTTACATCGAATGTTGCGTCAATTTTCTTGATTTCGGTTTTGATTACGATACCTCACTCTTTATGCTATTTGGAATGATAAATATTACTTCAGACATTTTCGCACTCTAAAACTGTGTTTTTTACATTAAGAGAATAAAAAAATCTATATCTTACAGGTATGCTTAAATAGTCAGAATTAGAAACAGAGTAAGGAGCTAGAGCATATAATAATACTCTATCGTGGTAATATTAATAAAGTATCTTCACTTACCAACACAAGTCACTGGCAAAAAAAATACTTGAACCCAACCACCCCATCAATCACCACAATATTAAAGAAAGGAAAAATGTGTTCTCTGATTGGACATATCTCTACGTATTTTCCTCATCAAGCGTAAATGTCGATGCACATTTAGAAAAACCACACATCCCGTTAGACCTATAATAAAAGTTACAGAGAGTCACAGAGAGCAAAGCAGAGAGTTACACAGCCAGAGTCGAAGCTAAACAGCAGAATAAAGAGTCAGAGCCAGAAACACAGTAAAGAACTAGAGTATAGAATAAGACTGAGCATAGAACAAGATTGTATCACAGTAATATCAATGAAGTATCTTCACTTATCAACACGAGTCGCGTGACTGTGTTGGTGAAAAAATACGTGAACCCAACCATCCCCAATCCTCGCACAATTGTCCGCTACCAGTGAATTTCTTAGCCGCCGTTTCGAACGAAATTACTTTCGTTACATCTGTAATTTATCTTACGTCTTGGCCAGCCTGTGTAGCGAATAGTAATCGAGTTTACACGAACTACGGACGCCGATTGTACGGCGCATAGATATTCGGATGGCGCCGCGGAGAAGCTGCTGGTGGTGCATTTGAAAATTACAGCAGTCACGTCCGGACTTTCCCACGTGACGGTCAGTCCTTTCACGATCATTGGCCATGCCGAGGAACTCGACTGTTCGTCTTCATCCATACAGCGCATCCGAGCTTTGCGCTCCCGCTCGGATAGAACGAATTCTTCTGAATTCAAAAGGAAGATTATTAGCCGACTCTATGCCTCCGTCGTATGCGCGAAATATTATATTAACACGTTCCGTGCCACGTGTACCGTAAAAGGTACACGCGGACATATGTATTAAATGTGTCGAAAACATACATTTTATGACAAATTTAATTCTGTAAAATATATTTCTACTAAAAACATGAGGTATTATACAAGATGCAGTGTAGAACGAAGTAGATAAATTTGTTTAATGGTTGTGTATACGATAATTAATAATTACGTGTAGTAGTTGAAACTTGCTTCCCAACGGAAACAAATGAAAAACAAAAAAGTTATCTTCGTATATTTACCTAGTCTCTTTTTGTTAAATGTTTTATTTCCCTCCCTTTTGAGCTAATAAATTTGAATACAGCAGGTTCTTTTTACTGATCGAATAGTTTTATACTGAATAACTCTTACAATCGAACTGATTGCAGCATAACGAGTACCGAAGATGGTACACGATATAATTCCTACTCGAAACAAGCTAATTACTTGTGCATCGATTAAATAATAAAATATAGTGTGATAATATATCGATCTTTCGTCAAAACACCAAATGACCTGAACAACGAGTTGGTCAAAAACAGTTTGGCGTGAAACGTGTTAACCAGTCTGCTTACACTTCATGCTTTCATGAAATCTATTATATAGCGGCGCGTTGTAGAATAAAGTCCAGTGTGCATATAAAAGAATACAGCAGTTTTGTTTTGTTGGAATATCCCATTGATGAGATCTGCATAAATGTTTCATAGCTGCAATTGAAGAAGACAAAAGACAGATTTAGGTTCTGCGCATGCAACGTAGATGGCCTTTCTTTATGACCAGATGACAGGGCTTGTTTCTGGGTGCCTCTAAGATCATTCGATCCTACCTCTTGTGAATTTTTCCTTTGGAGCTTTATACAGAACAGTGTCTACGTGCCTTCACTGCCTACTGTTAGAAATAGAGATAGGCGTTATGCGAGCGGTCTCTCGCTCGTTGTTAAGGAGATATTATGGAAAGGACAATCGCGGAGAGGAGAATTGCGAGGCGTCAGCGAGACACCATGAAAAGATTGTAGAGGCATGGTTTGTTAAATATATTATTGTTTTCATTTATGTGACATAGTGCTCCTATTCTCCTTGCTTCGTGAATTGTATTAAAAAATAAAGTTGTGGTCTTGACGAGCAATTATCGATTACAATTATCGATTACAATCGATTATTGCTCGTCAAGGCCAGGACTTCATATTTCAGTGTTCTCATTTATGTTATTCTTTGGTAAAACCTCTTATACTACTGATGCAGTGCATTGATTTACATTAGTTAGAAGGTGGCAGGATTCAAGTATGTTTTCGCCAGCGACTTGCGTTGATAAGTAGACACATGGAAAAGCTAATTACATAGTAGCAGAAAACACACTTATAAGTGAATGTTGAAAAATAAACATAGTCCTTTGGTGGTTTATTTCTGGGTATTCTTTTACGTATTACAATTAGGTTACACACCGGTAATGAAGAAATAAATAAAAAAGTATGTAAGAAGGAAGAAAAAGTCTGCACAGAATCATGTATCTCATACTGTATTTTTGAAAATTTTCTAGAGGAGTTTATCGATGTGATCTGCGATTATAATGTATTTCAATTACATTTCATTTCAATACTTCATTCATAATGGCTACGTGTTTCTCAGCGTGTCAATATCAAATGTATGACAATGTCGTGTCGCGGAGAGAATGATTTCGAGAGGGAATAAAGTTCCTAGAGAAAGTGCAGTATTCCGTTTGAAAAGCGGAAACGAGTTGCAGAAAAATGTAGGTATCGAGGAAAGTCCCGAAAAGGATGCATCGGTTCGTGCAGAAAGCAGAAACCAGAAGTAGAATTAAGGAGGAGAGGAAGGTTTCGGATAGAGTGCTCCACGCGGAGCCAAGGATAAAAGGGACGAGAGAAGGTCCCAGAGAAGACGCATCGCGTTCGCGCAAAAAGTGGAAAAGAGGCGCAAAATCTAAGGGCGTGGAAAAAGTCCTTGGGAAAGTGTACCAGTTTGACCCAAAGGCGAAGGCGGTGAAGACGAACGAAGCAGATGATCCCAGAAGAGTTGCACCCATTTGTGCATAAAGTGGAAACGAGAAGTAGAATCTAGGCGTAGTAGGAGATCCTTGAGAAAGTGCGTTTGTTTCACTCAAAGATTGTTACAGTAAGTGATGGAACTTAAACTCTTATTAAGCGAACTCTTAAGTGGGGAAACTCAAACTAATATCAAGCGTTGACTTCTAATAGGCAGATTCGGTGCAGAGATTAAAGTCGGACTGCTATCTCACTGGGTAATTGCAGACAATGAATTAGCCTATCAACTGCTAAACGCGGATGAGATTTCTACGGTACTTTACCAATTTAAAGCGTTTTTGTCCATTGTACAGAATCTATATCTTAATTGGTCACACTTTATGGTGTATGAAACTGTCTGATTTATACGGCCATTTAAGCTACCTGAAGTCTATATGGGTTTTTCAAATTAAATTCACCTTCTTGCAAATCAAGTATTTTTACATATATATTACATTTAAAATACATGAAATAATGTTAATGACAAAGTATGTAATAATAATTCACGGAGAACCGAAACGATTTTCCATGAATTATTGGTGTTACTGAATTAATGAATTATCTGCACACAGTTTCTATACATATCTTCATCTTCATATGTAATTGTATAAATTACAGTACATTTTTTGATTTCTTACTATGTAATTAACATTATTTGATGTTTTTTAAACATGATATATATGTAAAAGTACTTGATTTGCGAAAAGGAGAATTTAATTTTAAAAATCTCTAATGTCATTAACTCTTACCTGCACAGTAATTAAAAAGTAATCTCTGCAAAGCAATATGAACATAAAAATTAAATTACGATTATCATGAAAACGTGCATCTATGCATTGCGGTTTCCATAAATATACATCAGCTACTTGCTAAACCTCACTTTTCATCATATAACCCATTAGTTAGCGTGACAATTTTAACACATTTTAACCACTACCTAACTAGACCATGGAGTACGCGTGGCTTCCGTCCCTCTCTCGTTGACTTCCTAAGGTCACTTCCTAACATCAAAACTTTAGGTGGAGCAGAAGGACCCAGCCCAAGTACTTCAGTTTCCGCACGAAGTGTAAACGAGAAATAGACTCTGGACGAAGCACCCTCCGCTACTAAATTGCTTCAGTTCGAGCGACGACGATGAATGAACGAACGTAGACAGCGAAGAGGAAGGAAGGAGGTTGTACCAAGAAGTGGAAAGGAGATGTAGAAGACCTTAGCAAGCTCTAAGGAATCGGGCGACGGGCATTTTCGTGCTATTCGGCACTGAGACACGAGCTTTCCTCCACGTTGCTTTCCTAATGGCCCCATTGATATCTTTGACGTGCTCTCGATTCACTTCCTGAGCTTGCGTGCGCCACGCGAAATTAATCGCGCGCAATGGTGGTCAAGGTGAAATTGGCCGTCTCGTTCAAACGCGCTCATTAGCTTGCCCTGGTACGTCGATATTTCGTTTTTCCTATATCGATCTGAGCAATTCTCTTGAGAAATGTTGAGAATGGATTGGGAAATTTTCAATCATTTATTAACACTCCCATAAACGTATTTGTGAGAAGGCTAATAATATTTATCATTTATCTAAATAAGGAAAAGAATTCATGTGATATATTCTCCCTGAGACTCTCTATTTGATCATAAAATGTACTTCTTTTCTCTTTCTATACCTGTACCGTTTTCAGGCACTTCTTTAAAAGAAAAGAAAGTAGTGTGAAATAAGATATTTATATCATATTGTAAAAGTTACCACTGCATCGTTTCAATCATTTTTGAGCCAAATACTAGAATACTCGCATTTTATTTGTTTTTTCATAAACTAGAATGTGCTGTAAATTAATATTAGGCTTTGATATAAATTGTCCCTTTCTTTTAATCGTGATCCAACTTTTTGTTGAGAACTATGGCAGCTGCGCTAATCAATTTTTTCATTGTATATATACTATATCACTTACTGATGAGATTGGAAGAAATTCTCGCGGTTCGGTTTTGTATGAAAATGAACAAGACATTAGGAGTACCTCATAATGGAATGCCATAAATTGTAATTTCCGCGCAAAAAGGGAACAATTTCTTATTTTACATAAGTAAAATATTTTTGCATTATACCAAGCCATGATACCAATGTCGAAAAATAGTATTATATAGCGATCCACTGGTTTGCTTCACTATTTAAATGAGATTTACATATCTGTACATAAGAACTTGTTTAGTGATCGGACAATAAAAGTCTGTTTGTCACATAACTACAACGTGCTAAAGGTCCAAGATAGACGGTTAAATGGGATAACAGACACTACAGGGGTGACGAAAGAAACAGTTCTATTGGATTCAATGAAACGGAGCCACGCATTTGCTCTATTTCTGTTATACGCCCGCTTTATACGTCGGTGTATACCTTTCGTTTATTTTTCGATATCGAGACCTATTGTGAGATTACTTTAGAAGCCGGGTTTTGTAGGATTCGCTTCCGCGAAATTCTTTTTCTCACCACACGCTGATGGCGCAAACAGGCAGGCAGCATATATAGGAGAACAATTTTAAAGAATGATATCTGAATGAACGAATATCTGAAGCCTTTAGTATTCATATTTTTCGGACATACATATTCGATAACACGATATTTCATGAAATCTAGATCTTTCTAAGACTCATAATACATTATTAGAAAACACTATTGATAACAAAAATGATGCAAATTATAGAAAAAGGATGAAAAGTGGATATTACAATATTATTTATGCATCGCACATTCAGTAGCTTTCGTATAAGAAAAAAGCTCAAATTTGCGTTTGACAAAAGATGCTGGATTATTTGGAGTATACAATTGAAAATAAATATTATACTCTATTTACACTACCGTTTATTTATTATTTGCCTGCACAACGTAAATTATATATGCGAGCCACCACGTTTGTTCTCCTGCTTGTTTGTATTTCAGTAGGGATGCAAATAATGTATAAACAGGAGGTAGACCATCCGCAATGCGTATTCAACTGAATACATTCGGTTGTAAATAATTTTGAATGAAAGAATCTTATAGTGCGTACATATAAATTATCCAATGTCATTAAAATCTGTTTCCTCTTTAGCTGATGGCATTATAAATGCACTTCGGTATTACGAAAACATCGGTGTACGAGCGTACTGCCGAATGACGAGCGCTACTTTGAGGTACTAAGGTGAAATAATTCCGAGGATGTTGACGATAATAAGCAGCGATGGGGATTCGCGCTCAGAAGAACGATGCGCGGCTGTAAGTGATTACGAGATAACCGCGGTGCAACTCGGCTTAAGAACTTCTCACCACGAAACTTGTCTCGTATTCAAAGGATCCAAAGGTTTACATATCAAAGTTCACGCTTAATTCAATTGTTTTACTGCCTTCATATCTGCATACTTGGCGAGAGTATTCCAACTAAAAAGGATAAATTACGCTTGCTATCGTCTTTGTTCGAGCCTGATATTCTTAAGCGAAGTTCCTTGAGAGGACCCTGTTTTTAAACTATTAGTGACATTTGAACAGTAAAGAGCATCTGCGTGTATGCACGAATATCGTAAAAAAGTCCTGCGAAAATATAATGCTGTTGAAACCATCCTGCACATTGACATCAGTTTCGAAGACTTTCTAGCAATCAAAGTCTTAAATATTCTTAAATCCGTTTTTTTAGAAAGTCTCAAATTCTTCCTCATATTTGAGGCGTATCAAACACGCTATTACCTTATAAATAATATCTCACTTATGCTGAATATATAATACAAAAGCTCAAATCAAACTTAATCATACAAAGTTTGATGCGGTCAAACTCATTTGAAGAGAATAAATACTAATCGAAGAAATATCCATACTTCAACGATAGCTCCTATGGCGATGCACAAACAAAGTATTTAACCCGATATCGGGAAAAACCGTGGAGCAGCTTTGATCGGAAATTCTAATTTCGGAATACGTTCGAATGAATCCTCGATAAAGAGTATAATCGTTCGATCGGAATTAAAAGGTTATATACTTAGCGCACAGCTTATCGGAATTTAGTCCAATATCTGAATTTAAACGGTTACATTAACGCTCCGATAGAGACTACCGGCCAGTGGAAATTATATCGCAGTACAATCGAATAAATCGATCCCGCCGTTTTGGACGCACGACTACATTAATCAGGATCACCAATGGAGCACGTAATTATACGTAGGTAACGCAGAGGCGGGGGACGCACGCCCGCCATCCTGCCAGTTATATTATCCGTTGTTTAACGGCCATAGTTAGTTCATTATTGCACTCCCGGGGACGTAGCCGGGAACGTCGAGGAGATGCACAATCTCGGCGCATCGAGCCACGGAGGAGAATGCAGATCACGTACCTAATTGACCGGATGGCCAAAGTGGAGAACTACCGGTGACACGGCGGTGTGTCGAACTTGGACCAGCACGGAATTAGTTCCTCCGCCCAAAATTGCATCGTGCCATTAATTAAATTGCTCCGACGTTCGGAGGAAAATATCGTCGATTATTGGCAGACTCGGGCCTGGCGATGGCGAGAATACTCTTTCGAGGGCTATCGATGTTTCTCGAGGAGACCGTCCGTATCCTCCGCGTGCACATTAGGTCCCTTGGCCGCCACGTCAGTCACCTTTGACTGACTCTGAAATTTCCGTTTAGGCCGCGTGAATCACGGCTGACTGACAGTACAAAATATGGTATAAAAATTACATTGTTTTAGTAGATTTTAAGAAATTTCAAGATCCTATCGTTAATGTACTTAAATATATTTTATTAAGGAATTTTGGTGAATTGCATTGCAATACGAAACAAAGAAACAGTTGTCCTTTCTCGAATCAATGTCCATAAGCATTTCGGTCTAAACGTAATTATCTTCCACCGTAATAAGTAATAATGGCCTTAATATGTTCATACACCTGCATCGAGTATCTTTCAATCTTTGAAGTTCGCTTAGCATCGGTGTACCATAATACCAACGCACTTGTAAGCAGCGCGCGCGGCCTGACGGAGATTTCCTTATAAATGCGCGTCTCAGTGAACGTGTTAACCTCTTAATTACAGTACGCTACTGTATAATAATCATTTCATAAGCATCGCTCTGCGCGGATATCATATACTCCGTTAAAGAGGCAGAAGACATTGTTTTCCAGACGTGCCTTTGCAATGTGCCGAACAGAGGAGATAGCGCATCGTATTCTTATAATTTTTTACACTCTTTAACCTCGATATATGGCTTCATAATAAAAAACGAAGAGCAATTATTGACAATTCACAAACAGACTCGAAATCAATAATAACGTAAACAAAAACACGAGCAGTAGGCAGAATGTAAATAAAATATAAAATAAAATAAAGTAAAATAAAAATAAAAATAAAATAAAATAAAAATAAAAATGAAAAAAAAGCCGCGCCTCAGACGTTAATATCATTTCCTAAGTCTAACGCGTGATACATTCCTAGAGTAAGGGGGTTGCTTTTAGCAGGCGGTCGAAAAAAAAGAGATGAGTGAGGGGTGTGGGAGGAAAGAGGGAAATCGCGACGCGACGCGGTGGAAATCGTACCGGGATCCGAGTGTCCGGCGGAAACGAGGGAACCTGGACGATTGGTACCCGTACAACGAACTCGATCTACGCTGGCAAATCAGACACGACGCCCAGCAGCTACCCCGGGGCAACCGTCGAGGACGTATTACCATGCCAGTGACGCTGCTCGTAGAACGAGCCGTGCACGGCCCTCCACCGCTCAAGCTCACAAGTGTCTGGCAGAGCTGGGCCCGAGTACGATATCCTGACTGTATACTCCTATTACGGAGCTTCAACAAAACGAAACGAAACACGAAAGTTAAAAAAATCGTCCACCTCTGCTCGAAACTCCTGAAAACGAATGCAATTGTGGGTGGTTATTGGGTGAGTGCAAAAGTTCGTGCGGTAGTTTCAATAGATGGAGTTATAAGCGTCGTAAAGCGTTGTCATTAATACTTCCATCTACATATTATATATCGTTGGAAAGGTGACGTCTTCGGCTTTCGTTAAAAAAAAAATCATTTGCTTTCTTGCAAACTGCTTCGAGAAATATCACTTTAAAAATGAGTATCGATAAGGTGCATTTACGGCATGTTATGCTTCACGAGTTTCGGAAGGGAATAAACGTTGTCGCAGCCGTAAAAAATATTCAGGATGTTTATGAGGATCAAGCACCAGCTGAACGAACTGTGGAAAAATGGTTTGCTAAATTTCGGCGCGGAGAATTTAACCTTGAAGACGAGCCACGCTCTGGTCGACCTTCTGACATTGATGACGATGTTTTGCGTACTTTAGTGCTCGATAATCCGCAAATTTCAACAGAAGAAGTTGCTACAGCACTAAACGTTGACCGATCAAACGCTTTTCGGCGTTTAAAAAAGATGGGACTCGATTTGAAGTTCGATATATGGGTGCTCCATCTGCTGACCGAGGAGAACAAAATCAAGCGAATTTCTGCAGCCGTTTCTTTACTCGGGCGGCTCAATAACGAGTCGTTTTTGGATCGATTAGTGACAGGCGATGAGAAATGGGTCTTCTACAACAATGTTCAGCGCAAACGGACATGGAAACAGTCAGGTGAGCATGGTGACGCAATGCCAAGGGCCAGTTTGCACCCGATGAAGGTGATGCTCTCTGTTTGGTGGGATTGCAAGGGCATAATCTATTTCGAGCTTCTCCCCGCTGGCGAAACGATTGATTCGGACAAGTACTGTCGCCAATTAACCAATCTGAATCGAGAAATCAAAAAGAAACGTCCGATTTTGTCAAATCGCAAGGGAGTCGTCTTTCATCACGATAACCCCAAACCACACGTTTCGAAAAAGACGCTGCGCAAACTGAAGAGCCTGAAATGGGATGTCCTAATGCACCCACCGTATTCTCCTGATATCGCACCATCTGACCATCACTTGTTTCGGTCATTGCGAAATTATTTAAATGGAAAAAACTTTGACTCTTTGTAGGCCTTAAAAAACAGCGCCTCTTCTTTCTTCGAATCTAAACCGCGCAGTTTTTATGATCGAGGCATCCGTATGCTGCCAGAACGTTGGGAAAAGATTATAGGAAAAGATGGAGAATGTATCATTGATCGAATAAAGATTTTTGTTCGCCTAATCACTGTGTGACTTTTACTCACAAACTCCGCACGAACTTTTGCACTCACCCAATATTATATAAAAATTGTAACTAGCGGTACTTAATTCTATATATTCTATGTTCTTGTTTTTCTATTCGTCGGTGCGTTGGGGTGGTTCTGTTGCGCTGGCTCTGTTGAGAGCTTGCGTCAGAATTACCTAGCCGAAAGTAAGAGATAAGAGTTCTTGAAAAGTCCTGGAATTAAGTAGAGTATGTTAATGGATGCAGAGAAATGTACAGTGGTTAATACAGGAGACACACAGGAATAATAGGGTAGAATAAATAAAGGTATAAAGTAGCAAACAGAGAGGTCAATGTGTACGAGAAGGGAAACGAGGGCATCTGTATGTATAAGACGATTAATATACTGGAGATGATCTAAAGAGGTGATAAAGCTGACGATTAATTTACTAAAAAGACAATAAAATGGCAGTAGGTAATGCAAATAAAATGTTTAAAAAGTAGAACAAAGGTTAGATACCAAAAATATATACAAAATGGGAAAGATATGAAAGTCGATCCTTCACCAGACAGATGAATAATAATCGATCCCCATTGTTATCGCTTTATATACCCTTGGGATTCAATTGAATTCGATTTTCGAGGTCATTAAAAATAAAAATTCTCTGTTCAAACGGCTTCCGTGGTCATTCAAAATAAAAATTCTCTGTTCAATCCGCATCCGGGGTCATTCAAAATAAAAATTCTCTGCGAATCGGCGACCTTGCACCGTTCAAAAATTCCTCGAAATATATTTTCCATCGATTTCATCCGTGATATCGCTACAAACCCTCCACGATTCTACCCACGTATTTATGTCCCTCCGCTGCTAGAATATCCCTGATCAAACTTATACAATCCGTAAAATCCGCGAATTTACAGTCGATATGCCTATCCCGTAATACATATTTTTCTAATTTACATTCAGTAGAGAATTTTCTATTTCTCATTACTAGTAAAAATGATTCTTATAATCCAAGCAATCGGACTCAGTTTTGTTGAGTTTTGTGAACGCACGTATTTTTTTTCAAGGTAAAGTAAAATGATGCAAAAAATCAGATAAGTTTTTTATTTTAAGAGTATCCTTCAACAGATGGTTAAATAATTTCTCTGAACGTTTTCCTTACGCGATGGACTCCAAGTTTTATTTAAGCGTGCATGTACGTAAAATGCAAAAAGTAAACGCAGAAGGAATATGTAGAAAGTACTAAAGTGTGAGCAGAGTGTAATCCAGAACGTAGCCAAGAGACTTTTCTACTTTAATAAAAAATCTTTATTCATAGTCGTTAGGAAATATAGTTAATATCTCATTTTCCTTTCTTTGGTGGCATGGTATATTTTCGACAAATAAGTATTTCTAAAAATATATTTATAAATCCTGACAAGGATCAACTTACTTCTCAGCAAACCATTGAATATAATCTCACTAGCTTTGTTTCTGACGTTTAGCTTCAACTTGGTATCAAAAAGTAAACGACCGTAACGATCAATGCTTAAAAATAAGCGAAAAAATATACAAAACAACGAAAAAAAAATATACAAGTTACGAAAAATTAAAAAAATAACGAAAGAATATACAATATTCCTGAAAAACTGGTTTCAACCTTCCGACGATCGCACGAAGAAACGACCTGTGCGCTAATGACGTGCTCGGCAACCACGGAAGGATAATTAGAATACAAGCTTAATAGCGAAGTAGTATCCCGAACCGAATTTCGACATGCACTTCGACTACGTCGAGGGAAACTTCTAATGAGCGCTGCAGCGTCGAGGCAAGCCTTGTCCGAGTCTTGGATCCTGGCCACAACCCAGCTTCCAGCGTTTCGAGAAACTGAAAGGTGCCTTCTGTGTGGCCATGAAGCTGCTCAGTTCCATTACGCAAAGTCGCATGCTCGAAAGCTTTTACGCCATATTAATTCCGGTCTAATCCATTGCTACGGAGAAATTCTACTCCTACGTAGAAATTCCATTGCTATGGCAAATTCTTCACGCTCCAATGGACAAGTCTTGCGTAGTATCGTGCTCGATATCGGGCCGAAATAGAAGGTTGTAGCGGCGATCCGGCGTTCCTCAAAATGTAACTTTACCAAGGTAGACCAAAATTTCAATTTCCTTTACTACGTATAATACTAAAATAATCATGTTTCAGTTTAGACTTGGACGTGGTAGGTAAAAGTTTACATAGGAAATTACTCTACTGTGGAACTATGATACCAGATAAGTTGGAAAGGGGAGTTTCAAAAGAACAATTTAAACTGCGTTACATAAACAGTCTCGTTATTAGTGCATTGATCGTTACCTCATTTCATATCTGTGAATGCATAAGCCTATTCACTGCCTTTTTCTTTTATTATTGTTAATGCATTAAATTATTTGTTAGTGAATTAGATTGCCTGTATAAGCTCTATACTATTATTACGCCTTCATGTAATTGAACAATGGAACGATGAAAAATGTGAAATAATGCCACAGTAATTTAAATATATATTGCAGAATTTTTAAATAGTAAGATATTTATGTTATATATGATTAAGTTAATAGTTTTTGGATGGAAATAGAGAATTTTCAGGTAATGCTTTAAACATAGTGATTCGGTTATTAAAGCACATACTTTTATTTTACGTTATTTCTTTTAATTATTTAGTTTTGCGCAAACGTAAACACTACTGGCGTGCCTATGAGTCAAAATTTATTTTCCACCATCGTGTTTTTTTTATTAAAAAAAAGTACTGAAAATAAATAATTGCTAATGTAGATATTTCGATTTCATCGGAAAAATGAAAAGAAAATATGATATGTTGGATCACGCGGTACTTTAAATAAGTAACTCTTCATGCGTTATCTAGGCTCCATATTATAATGAATTTAAAATTTTTTATTATATATTATAGCAAGTAAATATGCTATTATGTATATAAAACAAGTATATTATATCAACTTCCAAAAAACAGGTTGGTTTATCCAAAATAAAAAAATAATATATTTGCATTCTGATCATAATTTGAGTAACCGTACGACGATGGTCCTAAGGTGTGTTCATAATCCTCCTTATAGTTTGCCCAGAGTCTTCATCACTCTTGCTTCCTGGTGGCCGCACAAAATTTCCGGCCCCTTCTTATTCACCTCTGCTGATTAAGAATTAATCGAATCCTCAAAATTCCCGTCGAAATCCGATAGTTCTCGCAACTTTGTCGGTAGCAGAAGTTTCACTTGGTAGGATTTTCAGAATTCACCGCGTACCCTCCTACCAAGCTTTAAATTCACCATTAAACTACCCCAATTCAATTTTGTTTTCCTGCTCTTACGTTAACAGAGAAGAGTTTATTGGGCATATTATCTCATTGAAATAATAAGCAATACATTTTTACAATAATCATGATTATAATGAGTCATTCTTCTTGGTAAATTGATGATGAATTAACCAGTCATCATTCTTAGTAAATTCTTGTTTTAATTTTGATCATATTTTGATCACATTTTGATCATCGATTTTGAAACGATTTTATGGCAGTCTCTTCCATTATTCCAAAAAATAAACTGTTATCATTCTTTGTATAATTTCAAATATATTTAAAATTCAAACTTCAAATATATACAGTATGTGCATCACAGTCCAAACGTTTAACCTGATATACCATAATGAGTACTTTGCACTTTTATCCATTCGTTTCTTTAAAAAATCTCTCCTGTTTTAAACTCCTCGTCGTATTCTATCCCACCGACCTATATAAACTTTAATTATAAACTGTATACATCACTATTTACATAATCACCAAATGATATCCTTTGCTCCTGAGTGCTTAAAAAACACCGTCCGCGAGCCACTTTCTCGGTTCGATTCACAAGTGTTCCCGTGTACCACGGAAATATCTCGATGAAGACGGTGGTTGGAATCAGATCTCGTTTAAGCTTAGGACAGCCAAATATTTGCTACGGATACGAGTGCAGCGGTACGAAAATCGGAATGCAAGGGGATAAGGAAATGCGACGTGGAAAAGCCCTGAACGGGAATAACCTCGGCTTCGTTTTATTTTGACGACTTTCGACGGTTCTTGTCACGATTGGTGGAGCACTCTTTATTGGAGACTCTCGCATGGATACATATTTCACCGAAACGGCAATGCCAGCAAGGCTCGTGAAATTTCAACGCCGGTTTCGAAACAAACGCGGGGCTACGGGACTATGGTTTATCCTTTGAGAACCGACGACGCGATACACCTCGTCGAGAAAATTGGTTTAGCGATGTTCTCTGCTACCGTTTACAGCTGACGTCGAAACGCGCGATAGGGACGCGTTTTGTGCGCTTTTTCATGGGGAAACACGGAAAACGTGGTTGCAACGAAACATCGCTAAAATCTAGCATGGAGGATTTATTTTATAATATAACATAATATTTGTTTTATGATATTATGGGGATTTCGTTCGCCAAGATCTATATAACTGATCATTTTATCAGTTTATTTATTATATTATTATTATTATTAATTTATACGTCTCGTCCCCTACTCGGTTTCTCACCACCTTATTTTTGAATAATTTTCCGTTCATATTATAATTCAATTAATTTATTATTTACCGAATTAATGTATTGGGCTACACGATCGTGATTAAAAGTATGTGCTTTCCACGTACGATGTCGATTTTCGTCGATTGAACTCTAACTCCGAATGACTAGATGGAGAGTTGACTAAATGCGTGCGAAAAGCTGCTGGATACTCACCATACCTTGTGTTTATAATGATCACTTTATTATTGACAATGGTGCGAGTTTTTAGTAGTTCATTATATATAGTAACAAATTTATTTATTACGCAATCTGTGTAATGAAACGTGGCGAAAAATGATTCATGATGAAATAGAGAGATTGTGCGTGTATATTCTGTATCGAAAACATTTTATTCAATGATATCGACTGTTCAGTAGTTTCCATGTTGTGGCTTGTTAAGCTTATTTCGTGATATGTTCTAGAAGCTGTTTTTAATTTTTTAAAAATACACAATAATACTTTTTTTTTGTAAATATGAAAAAGAATAGTTATTATGAATATGACCTAAAGAATAAAAGCACCAATTAACTTTTTGTATAATTATCATTTTTCTTCAAACTGTTTTGTAATATACATCCACACCTCAACTGTACACTTATTTTCTCTGAAGCTATTTATCTGTCTACCACAAAAATGATTTAAGTGTGCGTGCCGATGTCTTAGCACTTTACAAGAATTCACGTGTTTTGTACAATTTTTTCTGTTCCTTATTTATGTCTTACAACTAGAAATTACTATCATAAATTACGTATTTTGCGAAGAATAAATCAGTTTTTCGTGACTACGTATTTTGTAGTTTCTACTTTAATCACATCATTTAGATACAGAAATTATCTAATCATAAAAAATAAAACTTACAGTATAATAAAACATCTATGTCGGTATTTCTTTATTTCGAATTGCTTACCCTCTGAGTTAAATATACCTTGGCATGGAACATTTCGCGTGCCTGTATCTCCATGATTACACTTTTTTATAAATATAAAATACAGAATATATTATCATGATATAGGTGCACGCATAGAGCAACAGCAGAAAAAAGGAGGAATAACCAGTAGCGTCCACAAAGTAATTAGTCTGTGAAACTGAAAAATCCCGTTACACGTGTAGAGCTCTAGCTTTATTTATTCCGCCCAGAGTCAGAATTTACAATGTAGATGATGAGATGCTAACAGCCGGGGATCCTCCTCGGCCGCAAATTTACGAAAATTTTCCTCCGCAGAGAGAATTTTCACTCAGCTTTAGGGAGCACCGAAAAGCTCTTCGCTGACAATGAAAAGAGTAAAGACAAGAGCTCCGAACCCCATGGAATCTGCGCCCATAGAATTCGCATAACGCTTTCGGGCATCTCGCATCCTTAATATTATTTGCCACGAAGGGTACATATATACGCCGTCGAAAGATAAACGATTCGCGAGAAACATATTTACACGTGTCCGGAAAGAAAAATTGGTTGATAAAAACTGATAATCACGTTGGTCACTGCGTGCGATTTATTACATTCGTCTTCTTAATTCACGAATAATGCGTCGCTTGCAATATGGCGTATATATTATGATGTTTTACATATCCGTGCTTTGCAAAATACGTATTGCAAGTTATGCCATATTTTGAATTGTCTGCCATTACGAATTATTATTTAATTACTGTCGATCAATGTGAGTATGAGTAAAACAAGATAAAAATATAAAAATTTGCATTGATATTAACAAACTCTAATTTTTTTTTTTAAGAACAACAGATGACGATTAACAGAGGGAAGGAAAAAGAATATTTAGTCAAGAAGTGTGGACACCATACGTGCTAACAAACTACGGAAATATTTCGTGTTTTCACACGTTTTCGATGTGCGACACTCAAACGGTTAAAATGATCGTTCGGGTCACTTTTGTTAATACGTTGACTGCCACGCGCATTTGCAAGGAAATCTTCAGGCCACGCGCGCTGCTTAGAAGTGCGCTGGGATTTTGGTACAGCAATACCACGTGCACTTCTAAGATTAGAACTTACTCGATGCAGGTGTTTAACATATTAGGGGCATTGTTTCTTATTATAGTAAAACGTAATTATGTTTAGACCGAAATACTTATGGATATTCATTCAAGAAAGGACAACTGTTTTTTTTTCAATCCATTGACATTTTTTGGTAAGAAATATTTAAGTACATTAATCAATTAACAGTTTATCTCGTGACAAACACTGACGGTGCGTCATGTCAGTTCAACTTCGTCCGCGAATGCAAAACAAGACACGTTCTTTTTACATTTTTTATTACATAACGAAGTGTTTTCGATCATAAAAAAATTGGACATTTTTGGTCCAGAATTCGTAATTTTACCACATTGTGAAAGTATAAATGATGCGATCCTGGAATTTCTTAAAAATAACAAAAACAATATAATTTTTTTAGTCTTATATCGTATTTTGTACCGTCAGTCACCGGTAATCGACCTAAACTGAAAGTTCAGACTTAGTCAGCAGTGACTAACGTGCCAATCACCTTATTAAAAAAAAAAAACAAAAAAAACAAAAAAAATGAAATGCAATGGGTGGAAGAAGTAATGTAGCCCTAAAAATACAATGAAGCAAACATCAAACTTCCGTCGGTTTTATGTACCGAGCTAACACATCCCAGGACCTCCCCCTCCCTTCTCCTCTACTCTTGTTGTAGGCGGATCGACCGGCGCCTTTTCACGGCGAACTCCTCATAACCTCCCTTCCCGTAACGCGGTTGCATGCATTATTCATCGTAGATCATGACTGATACCATCTACGTGCCATTTTTACCGCGGTTTTGCTTGCGGCTCACGGCTTCTCGATCCTCGTGCTCGATCCCCTGGCGGTCAGCATCCCGCCACATTCCGGATCTCCGATTTTCGGCTGTGAAAAAACTGTATTCGACCGTTTCTTGCTTCGAGGATATGATAATGCGAATCGTTTGAGGGAACAATACCGCCATTGATAATAGTTATTAAGGGGAAATGTAAAATGACTGTAGGAGGTCGTAAAATATTTAATCGCGAGCTTATTACCGTGTCCCTTTGTGCAGAATGTCGGATAATTTCAGAGTGGCCTGGAATGAATTTTTTAACCAAAGTTTTATGACACTAATGCGGGTATTATTGCACAGAGCCGTGTAAAGCGTCGGAAAATTTCCGTGCGGAGAATGGAAAATATATATATATATTTTGATACATGGGAGGAATTCGTTCGAATTGATCGACAGGTGGCTTTTGCTTTATGCCTCATATTTGATTCATCCTCAGCCGAATCTATTAACTACAAAAATAAGTTAAATATTCGAATATCGATACTGAATATAACATGTCCCGTGTTAAACGATCGCCGAATTCAAATGCTGATTATACCCGTTTACACCGAAGAGCGCATATTCGTCCTGCGCGGAAATAATACGCGCGCGATGAAATTTCCCATCGACAGTGAATGTTTTTAGCGATGAATGTCTACTTTAAAACGTGAATCTGCTGCAGCGAAAAGGTTAAAAGATGAGTGCAATGAAATTGGGAATCGTTTATTTTTTCTTCCCCTTTACGTGACTCACATTGGCAATTGATTACAGTGTAGAAGAGTGCTGGTAGAACTGACTTTTCTCATCGATATGCACCAAAAGACGACAGGCAAGATTTACCTCCCGCGAGCACTGACATTCTTATGCAGGATGATTCAAAAGGTAGTACTGACTCAGGATTTCTTCCTAGACCGCCATTTCGTATTCTAAAGTTGTATTTCGATTGCTTTTTAAGCTCCATAAGTTTATGCACAATCTTTTTATCACCTTGTATATTCGACTCCCAACATACACAAATGTCTGTGTTTTTAACACGTTGACTATCACATCAATCACCGGCGACTGACAGTTCAAAATACGACATAAAACTAAAAAAATTACATTGTTTTAATAAATCTTAAAATTACTCAAGAATAAAAATAATAAATATAAATAATAAAAACGTATTTAAATATTTCTTACGAAAAAATTCAAATAGATTGTATTGAAACACTGTAAACAAAAAAAACAGTTGTCCTTCCTCGAAAGAATGTCCATAAGCATTTCGGGCTAAACGTAATTATCTTCTACTATAATAAGACACAATGGTCTTAATATATTCACACATCTGCATCGAGTAAGTTTCAATCTTAGAAGTGTGTAAATGCACGTGGCAGTCAACGTGGTAAAGTAGGGCCTGTTTATCCATACTGATCAGTTCACAAACAGGCCTGGATTGGAACACGCAATCCTCTTCTTCTTTTCGTCCTAGACTCGTTACAAAGGACTTCTAACGTAATCTACTACGACAAAGTGAAGCAAAGCCAATCCTCACGACCTCCAAGCTCCGCATACACTTTTGTCCTTACGTAGAACAAAATATCGAAAACCAGAACCCTCAAGAATCACTTTAACGCGTTGACGCCAGCGCCGATATTGATGTTTTTCTCTGCGAGGCGACGCTCGAATTCGTGCTACGCTTCGTGGAGCGGCGCGGCACTGTCTACTCGTTCCGTTGGCGCCGGAGATTTCGTCGAATCCACCAGTGACGATTTCCAGGTGCCCCTGGCACACGATGGTCCGAGTGATAGCGTATAAATAATGGGTGTGGTATGCAAGGGTTCTAAGCCACGGCGTTTACCTGAAATAGAGATAACTATTTATAATTTTATAAGATTTGTTTGATAAGATTATAAATAGATTACTTTTGCAAGAATTATTTTTTTTTTCGATTTTTTATCAGAATTTATAACTATTCTAACTATTTAAAAATAATCACGTCATAGTTATTTGCGTAGAACCGTAAAATGGTATAGAAAAATGATCAGAGAATTAGTATGTGGGTCTTTCCTCCTAAATGCGCGGTATATACATCAAAAATGGAGTGATAAACATAACATATGAATATTTAAAAATTTTTAGTGAAATGAATCATTCATCACCGATCGATAATCGCCACAGTGAGGAAATTGCAATTGAAAAGGAAATACCGTCAGAAGAACATTCACATTTTCTACTTTTCGAAATACAAGCGTGACCACGCGGTAATGCATGCGGTCTCCTGGGACAATCACGTCTGACCCACGGATGATGCAAGCCAACATCAACGCTTTAACCATTTTTAGCGCCAAGCGAAAGTATCGTACCTATGCTAGGAATACCATGCCAATTTGACGAATTGGCTAAAGTTTGGCAAAAAAAAAAACTCATAAATAATAGTATACAGAATAATATAATAATAGTCATAAATAATCGTATAATAGCGAATAGTAAGCCGCTATCGGATGTGCAACGATACATCGTCGTTGGCACTTTTCGCAGGTGTTGTGCACGGCGATATATCGTCGTCCAGCGCTAAAAGGCTTTTCAATACGTTCAAATATTTATGCCAACATTTAAACACGGATCCATAGCTCAATACGGCCTTACGAAAAGGACTGGCCTTTAATCCTGAGCGCGCGAAAAAAGGATGTAATCGTTTTAATGCAAGGCAAAGGCGATCTAAAATCCTATCTCGGGAATAGCCTTTCCAGCATGACAGCGGAAGCGCGGATAATATAATTCCTCGTCGAGGGACCATCCGTCGTGGGGGAAAGAAGCCTCGCTCTAAAGCTGCTGCTGCTGCTGCTGCTGCTGCTCGTTACGAAATTACAAGATACGTGTACCTTATACTCTCCCCCTTGCCTCCCTCACTTCGTCCACCCCTTTCGCTTTCTAATTCACCGGCGCTTTTTGTCCTCCGCTTCGCGCCCGCTTCCGATGCACGTACGGGTTTTTCTCACCACCCTCGAATCCCCTCGCGGGGCTTGGAGCTTCCAAGATTGAATATACGCGAGGGGAAATGCAGGCAGTTAGGATGAACGATAGCGGGGAGAGAGCGACAAGGGCGAGAAGGAGAAGAAATTGCATTTGAAGAAGCTCGTTGTGCGACCTCCCGCGCGACAAACGGTTTAGTCTCGAACACGGCATCTCTTCTCTCTCTCTCTCTCTCTCTCTCTCTCTCTCTCTCTCTCTCTCTCTCTCGTTGTTCGGATAATATCGGGATTATCGTATATTCTGAAAAAACACGTCGAGTTTCCTGGATGTTTTTTCCGAAGATTGCGCCTTTTTTCTTGCACGGTTTGTTTATGTTCTGCTTCAACGTTCAGGAAGTTATAGCTCGATTATTAAGGATAAAGTTTGTTAAGCTGCTAAATTAAAGATAAATGGAGGATGAAGGCTTGTGATTTCTTTTTTGTTTACATGCTAAGTGGTTTTTTAGTAAATTATATTTTTTATATGTTTGTTTTCTAGCAATGTTTGTGTGTTTCTGTACAAGAAATTACTTGGTACTTATGTGCGCGTCGAATAGAATTAAGCGCGAAATTATGAAGGATCATTCTTTGTAATACCTTTGGACAGAGGATATTGAGAGTTTTTCTAAGACGATGCAGCCATTGTATACTTATGAAATTCAATACCTTAATAATGGATTCATGTAAGCAAATGATTATCGCATTATGCAAGAAAAATGGATTCTGTACTCGAATCAAGGACGCATAAAACGATGGTTATCCAAGAATCAAGTAGCTGTGCCAACCCCTAAACTTGGTTTCACAACAAAAAAAAAGACCTTTTGTCTGTTTCAACAACATTCTAATTTTACAAATCACGATACACTTCTGACAAATAAAGTCACTGAAATAATACGAAACACGTCTTCAAAGGGCAGTAGTCAAAATCCAACTAATCCCCAAAACTGGTCAATGAAAAAAACGACATTTTTTTCGGATACCCCTAACATATACAACTCTATTTATAACATTATGTGTGGCGTATTTTCCAGAGTACCAATCATCTACTTTACACAAAAAATGTCTGAACAGTTATAATTCTTTTCTTTATAAGTAATGTTGATTTGTATTTGGGAACATGTGCAGATCACGTAATCCATAAACCATTCGATTTAGGACTTATATCGTAATATGTTTATCGGCTTTCGTGGTGTAAAAGTTTTCATCGAAAACAGGGTGAAACGAGCGAACTTCAAACATAGCGACAGGTCTCGAATGGAGAGGCGATGTAGAAAGTCTTATAAAGAACGTGGTAAACACTCCAACATTTAATTCCATTTGATTATTTTATTTTATCCAATCGGACGTTTTATCCAATCGAGTTTTACAAGCTTTTTAATTTGCAACAGGTCAGTGATTTGTATACATCCGCGTTTAATACTAAATTTACTAGCCACTTTTCAGATACAATTAGGCGTAATAAAGATATTCTTGTAGAAAAAGACGACAAAGAAAAAATATCGATAGATAAATTGTGGAAAAATCTCAGAAAACACCCGGTCTGAAAGTTCCACATTTTTTCCAGGAAATCACTGCCCGGATATTTTGACCACTTTGGTAGGTTTAGTGTTAGTTTAATTTACATTGTACGTGGTTAACAGTGAAAATTAATTAGCCGATTAACATTAAGTTGGTATTTTTTCCATTTCTGCCTTTTTAATTGTCCACACCTCAACGGGCACATGTTGTACACATGAGAAAAAATCATCTAATTTTGTAATAATCACAGTATACTTCTAGTATCAAGGCTATATTTCATGTCAATAATTTATTGTGGTGATTGTAGTGTATAATAAATTTCTACAAAATTAAATATAATAACCATAACAGCAAGCATTTTAGTTCAGTACTTTAATTAAGTCACACAAAACATTATGTGTGATCTCAGTAAGTCTATGCGAAATTAAGAATGTTATTGAAAATATCTCATGGTGAATTCCATCAATGGGAAGAATGGTCCGCTGAGTGTAAATGTAATTATCCGGAGCGGAAAGAGAGTGATGTTAATTAACAGGTAATTTCTTTGTCAAAATATAATCATTATTATCTTGTCCGCCTTTCAATAAGAATTAAAAATACCTTCATTTTGCATAATGTATGAAATGTAAAAAAATAAATTTATTTTATACTTCTGAAATTTAAAAGTTAGTGTGAACAACCATGATTTTGAAAGTCATATTGTCTCAGACACAGCTGCTTTTATAAAAATATTATAGTAGAATTTTCTCTTACCAGATATGCACAATAATTGTCAATGGTTGGCGCGCATGCATTGATACATCGTGGCATTACAGATGACTACATCAGAAAGATACTAGACCAGATAATACTGTCAGTCGTACGAGAGGTGACATTAAAAGATTATGAAAGGCCTAACAATTAAAATAAACATTTAATGGAAAAAAATGCAGAAAATGACGATGTCATTTACTTGTACGTTTAAAACAATATACGATGGATATACACGAGTTTTTTCTTGGATTAAGATATCGCAAACGAGATAAGTGTCAAAATATCTCCAGCTAACATTCGAGGACCTTCATCAAAGTTAATTCCATAAAGTTATATATTATTACGTTAAATTATGATAATGAATATAAGAGATTTGCAAACTAATAAAAAAAATATTGTTTGTAGTATAAAAACAAAACTGAACAATTTGATATCCCACTTCAGAAGTTGTACGGAATAGAAACGATAAAATACCAGGGATAATTGAGAGTCTTCGGAAGCCTGTTTAAATTATTACACATTCATCAATTATATATAACTATAAAGTTTTTCATTAATTGGGAATTACTTCTACTTTATTGAGTTGAATATTTTAATTTTATAATTTTATTATAAATTTATTCTTCTTTTTGGAGGAAGGGGGATCGATTGTTTCTGTATTACTTCTATTACAAACAATATCTTTTTTTATGGGACTGTTATTCTGACAGTAGTATAGCACTGTGCACATAACTCATGATCATACATGCTTTTCGCGCCTAAAAATTCCAACAAACATAAATCAGCGATATATTTGTTTTAAAGTACCAGTCATTTTAGTTATAGTAATGACATTACTTTGTAGCACTTGTCCTAAATGCGTATCTGCGAATTTTTCGTACGAGAAAGCTTCATATCATTGCAAAAAAGCAGAAGCAGAGAGCTAATGGAACGATCGATGCTGTACGAGGGTGCAACGTTAAATGATTGAGAGACGTAGTAATGGAAACGAACGAAATTGCACTATGCAAAGATAAATAACAGCATTCATCTTGGGCACCGTTAAAACGGTATCATTGCTCACAATCATTATTTCAGCTTAGGTATTCATCTTTAACAATGTAAAAAGTCATTATTAGCTACACTTACTCAGCTTGATTTCTCAGACATTTCATAATAACATCAACCCAGATCAAATTAATCACAAATAGTCAGATGTCTAACGACGAGCACAACATTCATTTGCTTTCATACGTTTTTAATCAATTTACTATCACGTAGTACAGGTATACACAAATGAAACTTTAAACGTCTTATACTCCTTGCGCATACATAGATTCTTACGAGTTTGAGAAAGGTGCTAAAATGCCTATTTGTAGAGATTCGACAAGTATAGATACGCAGCGTTACCTTAACGCATTACATGGAAAAGCAAAGTGCACACTTTAAAAATGCACTATTTAATTCATTTTCTACGGTAAGCTAATTAGAGAAAAAAATGTTTTTATTGAGATTGTAACTTTCATAGCAATCTGTATAACGATTAGGTACTAGAATCAAAAATAAAAGGTATACTGCTTAAATAGAAGTATATAATAAAAAACGTGCCAAAAAAGGGACAATAGTAAATAATGGGTTAATGCATTGTTGTCCATATCATAATACGCTGATCACTGCGCATTTTTCATGAATAATATTCTTCTTTTACTAATACATCCATGAAACATAGAAGCAATTTTAAACAATGAATAATGGCATAATAATCGTAACGTATTATTTTTTATAAATAATTTCTGTTATCCATTATATTATATTTATTGTATTCTATAATAAATTTAATAAATCCTATTAAATCATTATCATTTAAAAATGGTTTAAAATTATTGTTTACTCATTCTTCCCTGATTGTCGTAATATTGTAAACAAACAATTTTGACTCTTCTCAAGTCCATCGATTCCGTGCGTGAATTATATCGATCATTGAAAAGCAATTAATCTTCACACTTCCTCATAATTTTTTAAACTCCCCAGCTGCTGTCGTTCGAATAAAAATTTCAGTCCACAGAACGACATTGTGTATAAGAAAGTCTAGCCACTGGTGCGCAGCTCAATTAATCAAGGCTATCAAATTTTAAGAATCAAATAAAATATAGCATCATAAACATAAAGCCGTGAACTAAGTAAAATAAGTTCAATAATCTTTGAAAAAAGGCGTGGAAAAAATTGAACCCCGGAGTAACTGGACCGCGACGATCCATATATTCCTATCTCGTTTCTTCTCAATGGAAGCTCACCTCTATCGTTCATTGTAACTTCACAAACAAGGATATCCTTCACATCGATCGATAACGCGTTAAAACATCAACAATTCGTTGCAGCATCGCCAATTGTTCGAAATCCGCTTCAATGCCTTGCCGCAACGCGCATGGATACGCCATATCGGTGCAGAGTGAGCGGGACAAAGAACTAATGGACCGATCAATGCTGTAGCTAGTACAGAAGGCAAAGTTGAGTGATTATGAGAGACGCGATAACGGAGATAAACGAGATTGCGCCGTCCTAAGATAAATGGGGGCGCCGTTCAAGATTGTCGCAGTAAAGTAAAAAACGGAGAGAGAGAGAGGGAGAGAGAGAGAGAGAGAGGGAGGGGAAGAGAGAGAGAGAGAGAGAGAGAGAGAAAGGGAGGGAACCTGATTTATGAGTACGGCCCCGGAAACGGACGGCGGGAAATCCGTTTCGAGGTACATTTCTGACCGTGATCGAACCTTTGCATCCCGTGGACGTGACCCAGCTGTACTCCCGGCCTGTCCGCGCCGGGCGTCCGTTTTGTGGCCACATTTGGATTCACGAGGAATCCAACGGTGCTCCCAAAGCCGCAAATTTACAAGGACCCGGGCTGGTCCCCTCTCGAAGCGCTCCAGGTACGCATCCAACCCGACTGCGCTCCGCTCTTCTCCGTGAGAGTACCTCGAACTGCGGCTGACAGGTACTCGGAAGCACGAGTACCTTCCCTCGTTTTCGTCGGACGAAATTCGTCGAGCATGCAGGGCGTAAGTTCTTCGTCCTTTGAGCAGAGATCGAGCGAGCTAGGAAGTGCCATCTTGGTCCCTTCCGTCGGCCGCTGGGTTTTGGTCAAGGACTACTGTGGATACGAACAATCATCGTTTAAGGTATTCCATATGCAGAGTCGAATTACGCTCCCTGTGTACTTCGAGTACTCTGGATCCTAAATATGTGCGGAAGGAGGCAGGCTTGATTGCTCCATAATGAATTTACATTGAGATCGATGAAACGAAAATTTATTGTGCGTCGGATTGGGAGTCACGTTTGTGAAGTTTCGGCCTACGGTGTGAATTTATGACTTATCGTGACTTATCGAATTTAATATTGTCATGGCAATGTATTAAGGTGGTTTTAGTGTCTCCGTTAATTCATTTTTAACATTTTGATTTTTGCTTATTATGCAAGAGGCGCGATGTAAGGTATTATTACTAAAGATTACCTCTCTCTTTTGGTAGCCAAGGATGGCCAAGTCAGCATTCTTCAGAGATGTGGCCACAGCGTTTAGAGAAAACATTAAAATGAGGATTAATTCATTGGCGTGATAACGTTGGATTATTGGTTTGATAAGGACCTCACGCCATAGGTTGACACTTCACAAATGTGATTGAGAGTGCTCCCAGTCAGACGAATAATAAATTTTAGCTGATTATATAAGATGAGCTATATAAATTATCATTACTGCTATCAATGAAGGTTTGGAAAGTATTGGGAATAAGGAAAATAGGTACTGAAGAGAAAGTCTCATTGATACTATGGTGCATAATGATATTAAACAGAGTCGTGAACGAACGATACCCTTAGTCAATACATCTAACGCTTTTTTACTAGATCTTTTTTACACGATTTTATACTAGCACCGTCGATGAAAAGAAACCACACTGATTTTTTCACACGGTTGACTTCCTTTAATAATAAAAACAAGGAAGGCGCTTTTTTTCTTTGCCGGTGCCAGTTATAAATTATGTAAAGAAAAACCGTGAAATGAAAAAAATTGGGCGTAACTGACAAGTTGCTTTAATAAAATAACAAGATGTACCAAGAAAATAATTTATAAAAGAAAGGTACTGCCTCGGCTGCTTAAAATTTTTCTGTTTTATGCAGTGGTTTATTTATATATATCTGATTATTTATCAATAATCCCTTGATGGCAATACAACGTTAGGTTTTCATGCAAATGCAAATTTTATAAGTAAAAAGAAAGTTATCATAGAGAAAAAATAGGGGATTCTTATAATTCCGCTAGAACCTTTCAAATTATATCCACAATTAACGTGCCTTGTCTAATTTGAATATTTAGAGAAATTACATGCATATAATCAATTGTACTTCACATTCTGGTCGTAGTTGTAGAACATTCAAATGTCATGTAATGGGGATGAAGTAAAAAAGGTTCCCAGCGTTCTATACTAATGCTTCGATTTATTCTCACTTCTAACACAATTAATTAAATATGATCCTGCGCGAAGCATGAAAAAAAAAATCAAAGAATTTCTTATTCCTTACTAAGGCACGTACAATTTTGAAGCATCGCATAATATAAACTTGTCGTTCAGGCCATTCAATGTTTTGATTAAAGACTGATATATTATTGCATAATATCTTGTTGCCCCATGAATCCATAAGTAATTAGCTTGTTTAGAGTAGTTGTCATATCGTGTACCATGAACTTTACACGTGGCACGAAACGTGCTAGATAACGGTAGAAATATCACACACTAAGTTCAAATTAATGCAACATTATAAAAGTGGGACTTCAAATCTCAAATCCAAAAAACACCGTAGAGGCCCTCAATCATGGCCTCTCATAATTGTGTAAGTCATACCATAAATATAAATTCGTTAAAAAAACACTTGTAGCAAAAAATATAGAAGCAATTTAATTTAAAGCCGAGAGTCTGGGACCTCTACATGTTTTTCACATTAAATTCGCTCTTTTGCAAAGGATGCTCACTTTTTTGCAAATCAAGTACTCTTACATATATATTACATTAAAAAACATGAAGTAATGTTAAGATATAATATTATTGTGGTATAATATTATAGGATTATTTATAATAATTCAACAACGTTCTCATATCAACAGAAAAACGCAATCTTAATATATTTGATTAATCTTAATATATTTGATTTTTAGCTTACGTTTCCATGTTAACTCTACGTACAATCGACCGATGAAAACAAAAACGATCTTAACATTTTGTTTGATCAACGAAAAAAAAACATATTAATGTAATCATGCAATTGTAGGAATTATAATCAAATCTTTGATCTCTTATTATATTAGTTAACATTACTTGATGTTTTGTTTAAATATAATATATACGTAAAAGTACTTGATTCCCAAAAGGGTGTAGTTAACGTGAAAAACCTGTAGCTGCCGCGCCACTGTAAGCGTCGGAAAGTTAGTTGGCACGCGTTACAGAGGAATGCAAAAGGGGATGCCGATCCGTCTATCAGTCATCTCACGTCAGGGCTGCCGATCGGCTACGCATTTTCCAGCGCGAGGATTTTCTCTTTTCTCAAGCCTTCTCCGCCAACGACAACCGTCGTTGGATGCTTTCCATCTCATGAATTATTCCGCGTGTACCTAGGTTTCGCTTCATAAACCGTTAGCCCGTGTCTTGGGGCGTGATAACGACAAAGGGTCGTGCCTTTACTCCGGGCTACACATTATGCTTCTGACGTGTATAGGCCATACTCGAAGGACAAGAGGCTTTTCCTACGATTTGTTTGCGTCGTGTCATACGTCGGACGATCGCATAAAATCCACACGCACAGATATTTATTAGACGCAGCCCATTCTAAATGGCATACTGGTTCCTGGATGTATTATATATCACGGGCCAAGGTGTATCGTATAATGAAGAGCGAGTGTATTCTGGCAATCAATTTATTCTTATTTTGCATCTGAATTTCTTGAAACGATATTCGCATAATTATGTGCTTATTTTCACGTGGCTCCCTTTTCCCATCGTGTTACATTTAACAGTCACGAGCGCCCCGTTATTGGAGCTGGATATAATTATGCTGATTGTAATACGGTAGGAATTAGATATACAACTGGTTATTTGGTTATTGGTTAAAACGCTATTGGAGTCGTATATAATTTCGCTGATTGTGCCACTGTCGTAGCTTTCGAATTGTTCAGAATTAAATGAATACGAACAAATGCTCACTCGGTATTCGCTGATAATGTGAATTGAATTGAACCGCTTTTTGCGATTATGCGATTTGCTGAATTATGAGAAAGAGATGTTTCGATTAAACTAATAATATACATCGTTGCCGTTATTCGCAACTGCTTACTGTTTTTTTACTTTGCTTTCTGTATGAAAGGATAATTAAAGAGCGGAGCAAAGCAATTCTTTATTTTTGAAAGAAAGACTAGGAGGATGATTAAAAGCGCAACTTTTGTCTCGGAGTATTAAAAAGTAAGGCAAACGTCCAATGGTGTTTAGACAGTTTTGCTGGTCACCGTAAGATACCTCTTATTATGGCTATTAATCAATCTTCAACTCTCCAGCAGTAGAAACCCCACCCACGCGCATTACAGTTACGGCACGTATACGGAGTGTTCTATATAAATCGAACGTATATAAAACGTATTCTTCGCTTCATTAAAGCCGTTTATAAGATAAACTATTAATTATATCAAATGTATCTTATCAGACGTTATTTATATGTGTAGTTTTTGATCTTCACTGTAGTTTATATCTGCTAATGATTTCCTTCTTTAGATAAAATCGTGAATTCGTGATTATTATGTATGAATAAGGCTTTAGTTTGCATAGAAATTTCACGCACATAAAAATTAATTTTAAACTATGAATTTGCTAAAAGTAATTAGTATTGGTAAAACCACTGTGTTCAATCCAGAAAATAACTTGTATTTTTTAATTATTTTAAAGATATTCTTTTACATAATAATAAGGAATAGGTAGGATTACTTTCTACGTGTTATCAAGAATTCTAAAATCTTATGAACTAGGTGTTTTCTGTAAATTCATATAAAAGGAATTGAGTGATGTAATAAATGTTTATTTATCGCATAGCATTCAGTGATAAACATGTTCTTAATTAGCTACTACTACATTTATGAATTAAGTATATTATCCGTTGGACATTCTTGATGTTACAAATAGTTTAAACATTGTGACACTATTGTTGATCAAGTACTATAATACGTGACTTAAGAAACAAGTATATCTTATAGAAATCTTATAGATTTCCTTGATAAGTTTTATCCTTTTCCTATAAATCTGACAGTTTTATTCAAGTTTATTTCTCACTTACGTTTCATTACAGCATAAAATAAGCTACTTGTCAGTTACAACAGCCCGCTAAAATAATACACAGTTAATACAGCTAATACAGCTCAAAATGAACTGCCACTTCTTCGCAGTTTTTTTCATCTTAAAAGCAAGGACACCTGCTTTAACAATAAACCTACCAAAGCGATCAAAATAACCTGTCATCGTTACTTGAAAAAATTGCTGTAATTTATAAGCGGACATTTTTTGAGACTTTCCATGATTCTACTGCAGAGTGTGAATCGTTCTATCGAGCTATCAACACCTCCTCTTAATACCCTCATTCTTTGAGGGTGGTATACATGAATATAACCAGACAGTGGCTGGTAGAGTCAGTGTTAAACGTTCGCCTTATGGTCGAGTAGCCTTAAGGAGAGATCTCAGCCGTTGAACACAAATGAAGCACCCTGTATATAACGCTTTATATAGGTGGACGTCAACTTAACTAATCGCGCCGATGAGAGGCTTCCCCGGCTTCCCTCATGTCTGACCCTACGTGCCCGACAATGCATTGGAAAATGCACGCCATTCCATGTGACCACGACGTATTTATTAACAGTAGCGCTACCGAACTAGATATACGATAGATACGTGTGAGCAAAGAGGGGATCAAAGAAGAAAGATAGATGGATTCGTTTAATCATACGCATACTGCAAGAGTATGATATGAGTTCAGTGATAATGTATCGTCTTGAATTCGGGGGAATTTACATAAGAAATTACCTGCATGAGCTCGGCGCTGTTCGTTTTTTTTGGTAAATGGACTTTAGTATTGCTTCTAGATATCTTGCTCGGTTTCAATTAACACTGTTCCTACCACGAGCGGTCAAATAACCGGTCAGTGATTTCTTTGAAAAATCATAGAACTTTGAGGCGCTGTCAGTTCTGAGATTTTTCATGATTTTCTCGCAGTTTATGGATCGATAGATTAATCTATCGACATTTTTTCTTCGCCCTCTTTTTCTTTAAGGATATATTGAGTACACTTGGAACTGTCTGGAAAATGGCTGGTAGGAATAGTGTTAATAATGTTTGATGATTTGGTCATAATCAAATTATTGTCCGTTATGACCACTTTATCAAACATTATTGTAGTCATATTTTCTTTAAAATTCTCATTCGTTTAAATCTTGCTTTACATATAAAGTTTCTGTTTATTCTTTTTTTTAATTACTATCTTCACAATATGTATTTTGAAGTATTTAAAGATTTTTTATTTTATAAAGTTATAGGTATTTAATTTTTATTCTATTTTCAAATGCGAATATGTAAAGAATTAATTAAAGAGTTGCGCTGGTGTAGTGGATAGAAGCTCGAACTCTCACGCGGGAGACCCGGATTCGAATCCCATCGCCTCTACTTTTATTTCATGTGATATGTACAAGTATACTCGTATATTGTAACCTTAGCTTTTGGTATCGAAAATTAATTCAGAAAAATGTAAAAATGAATTATCTTTCTATATTTCCCTTTGAAATTATCGGAAGTTAGCGAAGTTACAGAGTTACTATACGAAAAATGATTTGGGCTTAAGAGCAAGGTTTTTCCACGGACACGGTATAGAGACGTTTACAGCACACTAAATAATTCGTAGTAATACGATTATTCGATAGAATAGTACAATCAACAAAGAATAGCATGCCAATAACTACTTGATTCGCACCGAGCAGTATGATTAATCCTCACTATTATACGCGTAATAATCGTGCAGAAATATGTAACATAAATTCGCGCACACGTGTCGAACTATCTCGTCGAGTGTTGCATCTGTTGCGAAGATTTTCGCCGCTCATTACGTCGTCCGTATTTCGAGACCGCAGAAATAGGATTTCAACACGGGCGAAAATTGTTGGCATAATTGAATGATCACACTCGCGGCCGTGGATTTCTACGCTGGTTGGAACGCGTTAATCAATAAGTAGATTATCCCCAGGCACGTCAACAAAATTAGTTTTTGTCCCGCCGCCAAATTTACATTCGGGGCTGAAAACAAGGAGTGCTTTTCCGGTGACAATGCGGAATCAGGCAAATACCCGCACACCTGCCGAGCAGAGCCGAAGGCAAAATTCAAAATGAAACGTGCGGGATGTAGTAACAACATTTTCTCAACCAGGATCTCGCTGCTGGACGGGCTGCAATTTTTTTTTTTTAAGTACAGGAATTGCGTATTGAATATTTTAGGGCCTCATCATTTTTTCCTGAACGCAGAAGTAATTTTGGGTTGCCTTGATTAAGATTAGTGTACAACGATGATAGATAATACGTAAAATAAATAAGAACTTGCGAAGGTGAAAGTTGGGGGGAAGGTCAAAAAAACTTTGCAAAGTCTCAAAGTTTCTGTTTACTCTCGACGAACTCTGAGAACTCTGAGCAGCTGCTGTCACATCCAAGAACTGATGTCCTTGTATGTCGAATTGTTAAGTCCTAAAATATCGTAATGTTTATCACTAAGAGCCAATGGTGCAGAACCTACATTTGTAAACACACGAGATGTGATAAGAAAGAAAATCATTTCAGATAATAATTGTAATCAATCTACTGTATAATTGCTCAAAGAGCAATTAAGCTCCGTTTCATATACTGTGTCTGTCATTTTCTATGAATTTGATCAACAGTATGAGGATAATTATGCACGGAATCCATACGGGATAACGTAATAATATAATAATGTATCGTGATAAAATATTTATAGTTTAATCAAGACTAATTCTCTTACACTAACACATCTCCAATCAACAACACTAGGTTAGTAATTAACACAATCTAGCTTATGGAATGCTGCTTAACGCGATGACTTTCACACGATTAAATAATTGAGCTTTAGAGTTTGATAGTTAAACCCATGGAATTATCGCAGCATCACCTTTCGGATTAATAACCGATGCGAAGGCTTATTAGAGGTAGCACCTTCTAATATACACGTGGAATGAATTAAGTATAACCACCATTAAGGATGCAAACCAATTACTTTCCTTTAAACAAAAGTAAATGAAAAATAAACAAAAAAATAAAAATCCACAAATCAAGAACGTATAACTAATGAAAAAAACAATAATATAATGTAAAACGCCTGAAAATAACTTCCACTTGCGAGTGAAAAGAAGAATAACAAATTAAAACGCTTGAAAATAGCTTCCACTTCTTCATATCTCTCAATCGACTACCTATATCGAACAAAACCCTTTCAAAGACATCATCTCAATCTTAAACAGCTTTACGATTATCTTACCCTCTCCATTTACTACCACGTGCCTCAACATCTCCAACGTATCAATACAGACGCTACAACGATATCATGTAAAGTCTTAGAAAATAAATAAATGTTTTCACACAACAAAGCTCAAACACAAAGCTCTATCATTTTTCGAAGAGATGACCGAGCGATTGATCACCTACCCCGTAGTTTTATAAAATATTGCCGCAACCGGTGCATCAGCACGCAAGCTCTTCCAACGACTCTCGCGCGTAGATCCACGTAGGGCGAATATTAGGCCGGTACCGCGGAGGATCGATGCATCAGGAAGCATCAGTTTACCAGAATGTTCGATATAATTCGCCACGGGGAGCCTCGGTGGTCGGAGGTCAAGAGGTGTCTCAGGCCGTAACCACCGTTTCTGGCCTCGGATGCGAGTCACGTAGGGAACGTTACCTAAAGCATTAGGAGGTCCTTCGAAACGGGACGTCCTCCGAGTCCAGGGGCAAGCAGCGGCGGGCTTTGCAGTTTGATGCGCTCCACGTAATTCCCCGCCGCACGTAGAGAGAGAGACCGGGATGGCGTAAGGAGGGGGGGGGGGGGGAGGCTGGTGGTGTAAAAAAATATCGCGGGACGGGGGCTACCATTTCCGCGATTATGCTAAGCCCTGGATCTCCGCTGCTCGTATTTCTTCCACCTTAAAGCCACCGACGGGCGCGAACGGGACGGACGTGCGTGGAGAGGCGCACTTACCATCTCGTTTCGCGACGTGCCCGCGCGACTACCGCCGACTTCTTAAACCTGCATAAACGCCGTTTCCTTTACGTACCTCGGCTGCTCCGACTGTACTTAATCTCCCTTTCTGGGTAATCTCGCGGTAGCAACCCGTGGAAACGGAGAGCCGGCTTGAAGATGCGACCTGTATCTATATCTAGCCGGTATACTGGCATCTACAGTTAACTGCGGTGCGTATATGAAAATGTTGCGAATGCTTTTGTCTCTCATTGAGATGTTGGCAGTGAGGATGAGTGAGTGAAAGTGGGGGGAGGGGGAGATATGCATGCTAGAATGTATACACAGGCACCCCTGACGTTATTGCTCGTGACACTGTTGATCACTTGCGTGAATTATATTGGTCATTGACGTTAATTCTTATTAATTTTTAAATCCTCCAAACGAGATGGAGAATTTAAAAGTCATTAAAAAGTGTGAGGATTAACTGCTCGTTAACGCGTTAAGCGCCACGGGTTAAACGGGACTTTGCATTCACGCCACGACGATCCCTAGGGACCGGCCGTAGGCTTTTCCTTCGTGTTATTCGTGTCGGTCCTTGCGTACTTGGGGGACTCGACATTTAATTTAGACGACATCGATTTTTGATTGGTCAGTTCTTTATGGAAAGGTATATAATACTTTAAAACATTAATGTAATTTATTAAAACAAATTATAAATATGAATCTGCAGTATATTTGACAGAAATTTGAGAAATTATGCATGGTCTATGATGGAAACGTTTTCTCCTTCTAATAAACTTGTTGCAAGGAAAGAGAAAAGTTGGATGTAAGCAATTAATCGGTTACCCGTCAAAGTGTTTTGTTTTATAACAGGCTATAATTCTTGAGAGAAAGAAGGATTGAGTTAGGGAAAAAGCACGTAAATAGATCGCTACTTTGTGGTTACCTTGAATTGTGGAGAATTAATGATTTACTTGTACCACTTATTACTAGGATCCGTCGTCTCTCGCATGACTGTACTTTGGTCGAATTAAGCCAAAGACTCCATGAAATTAATATAACCTCTTAGGTTCCCATCGTAATTCCCGCGAAATTCTCTGCTCGTATTTAGGAACATAGACCGTCAGAAAGCGAAAGCTTTTGACAGAATTCGAAGCTTCAATGAATTAATACATTATCAAAGCTCGATCAAAGTCACCAAAATTAGTGGTATGAAATATTCGCTATGTTTCTTGCCGTATCATATTTTTTTTGACGTTATTTTGCTTGAAACATTGTGCTAGAATATTTTAAAGTAGCGGAAACAAACGTGAATTTGCAATGGAACAAACATACGAGCCTAACAGCATTGTTGTATTTTTTTTCAGAACAGCGAACAAGTGAAATTCCATTATATCCCCCATCTATTATAATTCCTAAAACAAAAGGGCAATATCGATTATTTGTAGCACAAAAACGGCTATTTTCCGACGAAAATGTTTTTCCAGATATAACACGTTTGTGAGGCAGGTTTTCATTATTCGCCGATTATGCAATGCAAGTTTAACCGTTTAATTACTTCAACACGCAAGCTGGAGATTTCGTATAAATTATTCGAGTTCATCGGATAGAGACTTCGCCAGACGAACTTGACCGGCCATGTTCGCAACTCTGAGATTTCGCCATTTATTATGTACCAATACCATTTCGCCTCAGAAGATTATTACTATTACATAATTCTCGCTTTGTGGATATTTGTAATACCTACGTTAATGGCACTCAATGTTTGCTATATATTACATTTGCAACACCGCGGCTAGAAACGTATATATAGCATGTATTGTACAATAAAACAGTCAATGACTTGAATCTTTTTTAATTTGAAAATTGACTAGTTTCAATTTTGATGACATTTAGGGACTACATATTTTGCAGTTATAGCAAAAAAAAGCTGTCATGTTATGTGAGTCTCATAACAACGATAGCATCAAAAAATATGATCTGCTTGTGTCCATAACGACTTCTTATTTTAACTATTTTTTACCTGTTGCATAATGGGCATCAAATAAAGTAAATTTATGTAATTGATTGTTTCTAAGAATAAGAACAATTGCTTCATAAGTAGTCATCTTTTTGGAACCACCGCTTTTTAAAGTACACAAAAAGATCATGATCATACAGAGTTGCCTGAAAACTATCTCTAAAGTCAAAAGCGTCAGTGACATTAGTAGTTCAACATTGCTAGTAACGATATTGGTGCAACCAAAACTTTTTTGCAAATATAACTATATGAATGGATCTTAACTCACGTACCTTAGGTCTTTCCAACTCATACCATGGTTGGCAGATCAATTGATCATTGTAATGACAAGTGTTTTGTGTAGCTTCCATTCTCGGTGTCCTCTCCAAGCGTTATGATTACATCTTTGTGCAAATGTTAACGGAAAATCAAAATCCGATAGTTATTTCCTTCCACTTTTTCCGAAAGATAAATTCCCACGTACTCATTTGTGCCATGAACATCAGAAATTACTTAAATCTCATTTTGCTATAAAATATTTTAAGCAGAACTTGATTAATAAAAGCTTGTTGCGCATTATTATATTCGTGCTTTGTATCGAATATATTTCTCAGTTTGAATGCTTATTTAGAAAGTGCATATGTTGCAATTTGAATCAGATTCATTGAACGGGAAAGTATTGTAAAAAAAGTATTGTAAATAAAATAACAAAGAGGAAGCATGACCCATTATAGGAATTTTAATGTTTAAACACAATTGTGCTATTTACATTATTATTAGGTACTATGAAATAATCGAGCAGACGAGTGATCAAAGTGGTCGAAACTTAATAATCCAGCGATTATGAACTCGTACACCGAATAAACAGCATATTTTGAAAATCTCTAACCAGCGAAAACCAACCTCTCTAATAATCGAGCAGCATCAGGTTTATTAATATTACGTACTGGAACGAGTTCATTATGCTCCCATTGCCTGCAATATCTGTGTATATTTTGTTCGTGTAGCGCCGGCAGAGAGGCTGCGTTTTTTTTCTGTTTGTAGATGTGTATCTCTCATTATCTTTTACCACGTGAAACCACATGTTGTAGAAAGATGGTTATTATACAGTCTGATAATAATAATTTTAATCGTCACTCAGCCAACCTGCTACCTGCGATTTTATCGATAGAATTGACATAATATTTATTTATTGCAGCTATCGAGTCGTGGTTCAGCTATACCAAGGTCCAATTTTTTTCTATGCCTCTTTCTCTTATCTTCATAACCTAAATTTCATATTATCAATTTCTCCATTTTAATTATTATCAACCTTTAATTATCGAGTCACGCGTGAGTGATCAAAAATGATTGTTTCCACGCGATCATGTCGATTCGATCGGCTGCACTCTATTCTAAAAAGAGCAGATTGAAACCCTAGATAACTACACTTTATATTATTTACTATTACTGTTATTCTGTAATTAATCATTCGACTCATGGACTACGAATTAAAAATAAGTATATTTTTGTGTTTCTTTTATTTATTTCAAACAAATTAGCGTGATTTAAAAAAAGATTATATTTTAATTCAAAAATAGAAAAGTAATAGAAAAAATGAAAAAAAGAAAAGTGAAAAAAGTGCCTTCCACAAAAAGCTTTGTCGCACTAGTTGTATACGTATATTGTCATTCTGCGTTTCTTACATGGATGGAAAGTACAAAATCTGCCTTTCTTTGCCACACTTTTAGTCGTGTCTTCTGTGGGATTTTCAATATTCAAAATATCCTCGATATTTATTTTAATGGAGTTACCGTATCATAACGTTCTTTCAACCACGGCATTTTCTCTTAATCTTTTTCCGAATCCATCTGTTATAAAAAAATATTGAGAATAGTACTAAAATGCAAGAAAAACGCAAAAATACTCACAGTGGCCGATTATGGTATTGACGCAAACTTCTGCATGTTATCACTAAACATTCGACTGTTAGATAACGATTACAGCCAATCTCAAAATGTAACAAGTGTACAGCCATGCGTATCACCTTCGGATAACTCATTTCACTAGATATAAAGGTACTGTGAGGGAGGTGGTGTGAGCTCAACGGAAGGATCTCGAATTCACGAAATTGACAGGTAGTCGGTAGTCTATCAGATGAATATTTATCTAGGGTTAAAGAATAACAGTGCGTGAATAGGCTACTTGTACAAGATCACAGCAAATAAATGTATCGGTTAGAATTCGTCACGAGCAAGAGACGTTAAGTTTACAAGAGTGACAGATTTATTTATCATATTACACATCAAGTTCACGAACATATATATTGGACGTTCACGAATATATATATTGAAACTCCGCACGAACTTTTGCACTCTCCTAATACCATGAGTCACTGTTTTTCACTATTCTTATAAAACGATGTCATCGCCAGCATGATCCTTCGTGAAGTGCAACACCGTAAAGCTTTAACGCCAGGATAATGCGAATCTTACGCTTTGCATCAGCGTAAATTTTGCGCCACGTCCGAGGTGTTTACCCTCTACCTCCCATAACGCGGCCCGAAGTTCGAATTGAAATTACGGAGAGCGCGTAAAAATCGGAAGGAATAGCTATGGAGGTGGGCGTCCGCGTCGTAACTCTTGTTAGGAATTTGAGTGTAGATAAATCGTGGCATCTTGGGTAACCGAAGGACGCACGGTTAAATCTCGAAGTCACTTGGCAACGCTCGTTGCCAAGAAATGGGGCGGAAAGTAGTGCGCGTTAAAGCCGGCACAGCGAGTGAAAAACGCATTCTAGACGCATTATAAAGCTGGGATCCTTTATGATCTGATCGCGAATGGAAATTTCTTAATGCTGCCAGGCCAACGGCCGATCGTGAGTACCGGCGCACATATATCCCCTGTAATGGACGCGAGATTTGGATACGGACCGGCGATAAAATCGACGCCCACGTCGTCCTGCCTTGTAAACGACCGATTATGCGATGCGGCCGCGGGAAAGGAGGACTACGTCACGAATTTAAGCGCTTGGTATCGAGCACACGGAATCCGTTTGGCGGATTCTCCTCTATTGATTTTCATCCTTCACCCACTTCTCCTTCCCCCTGGAGCTACGGGATAAAAGGAAGACGGTGGCTGGAAATATCAATGTATTTCATTTGAACTTACACTGCTAATAATACAAATGGGAGGGAGAGAGAGAGAGGGAGAGAGAGAGAGAGAGAGAGCGAGGATTCTATTACTGATAGAAATTATAGTACGTTACAATGCTATTAATATGACATCAATTGGGCGGATTATTTTGAAAGTGGCCTAAATCTATTTGTTAATTATTTTTCATTGAGTATAGTAACGTGTACAATGTTAAGTTAGTTGTCATAAACAACATTTTTCTATTAAGTGTATTCGACGATAGGATAATTTTAAACAGAAATTTTCACAGTTACTTCAATAATTAAAGACATTACTTTGATAGTGGCCTAAGTCCAAGTTATTATTAATAATATCCGAAAATGTGGATTTTCAAGTGTCCAAAGGTAGTGATGTAGATAATTCATGGTGCATACATAGAATGTAGATAAACGATAAATTGTTATGTAATGTTTAAAGCTAGATTTCTTGAATAGCATAAATTGTATTTTTGTAGTGTAGTAAAGAAATATAAAAGAGATTGAGTATTGTTTTTTCAATTTAACGCATTTTAAATTATGTCGGATGGACTAGTGCTGTTTCCAATTCTATAATAAATCTAGTTGTTAATTTTGAAAGTGGCTTAACTCCATTTGTAGCAGGAAAACACATATTATCCACTTAATAATTGTTATTATTTTATTAGATATCGTAAATTTAACTCTCTTAGATACACTTAGGCGATGTAATACATTGATATCCTATATGTATATTTTTAATTTCATTGAGACGCAAACTCTTAGATATCTCGATTTGCATATAAATGGATTTAAGTCATTTTTTAAATAAACGGTTCAATTATACCATATTGTGGGATTGCTATTAACAAGAGCAAGTGTAAGAATCCGTAACACAATTTTTCTTACTTTCCACTCCGCGCAAAATTTCTCAAAAACTTTATTGCTTAAAGGCGCTGATACAAAGAAAATACGTTCGGACTTTTATCACGCACGTTCAACACGCATACGTACACGCGTTGAATTGTTACTTTCTACAAGACTTTTCACTTTTTTACTTGAGTGCCACGCAGCGGGATCACGCTAATACAATTGAACTTTAAAAAAGTTTTATATCCTAACCTTACCTTCCCTACATTCTTTTTCAGTCGTTTACTTTTTTTTATGAAGAGCTGCAAGAGATCCATTATATTATATTGTTAATAAAAGTCACATTATAGTAGGAAAATTTCAATGAAAGGAAAAGAGACAGAAAGCGCATCGCACTGCTACTTTTGTACATATTTTGTAAATATACGTGGAGATCGAATGTATAACTTGTAATACAATTATAATTGTTGCATGACAGTCAATTGTATATTGCAAACCCCAATATCACTGTTAATTCACGAATATATATATATTATAAAAGACGCATAATTTTATTCAGACCAAAATCGAATTTCCATTAATCGATATTAAAAATAAGAAACATGACTAAAAGAAGTTATATACTTAAATTAACCCAGTATCTGTTTTTTCCACACCAATTTTTCTTAATTAAGTATGATTCACCACCTTATTCTTACAATTTTCTGATATCAATTCAAATTAAAAGTAAGAATTTAATATTCATTTTCATTTATTGAGCCACATATCAGTGGCTAGAAATTACTAATATTCTACTTGTAATAAGTCTAATAGTCGACTGTATATTCAGTTCCACAAGACCAGATGGAGAATTAAATAAAAAATGTATAGATGGGGTGCTCCCTGACCGCATACATCATTTACTTGTCCCGAAGGAATCCCAAAAGGAGCAAGTGGTTAGGGATACACATGTCCATAATAAATTAATACAGTTTTATCATTTAGCGATTATAACAAAAATTTTCTGAAATTCATTCTGAATACAATTTCAAGCTTATCATCATATTTTTGCTTATTAATATCTACTTCTCATAAAGCGACATTATAGTAGACGTATATCCACATGTGTCTAAGCAATAAAAGTAAGAGTCAATACACAGTTTCTTCGCGCGTAAGTAATAACGATATGTTAAAAAAAAAATAATAAACGAAAAAAACAATACAGACTAAAACAGAGACTTTGCGTTTGTAAGTACATCTCAGAATTCGTGTGTAGAAAAAAACACCCTATGCTACGTAATTGAGTCGCTAAAACTTCGTTTAATTATTCAGATAGGACAGTTTTATTCACTATTGCGCTCTTCCTTTGTTGCGCACGTTCTCCTTAACGGCTGAGACTATGGTTTCAGTAACCGTCCCACATTCCTGAGCTTACGCTTATGGGAGCAAGTTCTGGAGCATCCACGGCCAGTGAACACCTTTTCCCGCAGCTGTTCCAGTAATAAGTACCGCGATATAGTTGGGCACGGTGAATGAAACACGGAAGTTCAACGTGAATGGTTACGAACGACAATGTTGGCCGCGCAAATTGACGTACACCGTAATTATGCGTAATTAACGAAGTAGCCATTAGCGTCGATAACTTGTCCGCTTCCATTTAATTGGATTATCGTCACAGTTATAGACCGTTGTCAACCCTGAGCACAGTAGCGACCGCTGACGGGTAATACGATGCACCCTGTTGAAGGGTCCTGTTACAACAAATTACCATGCCTGTCGTGTTTGCCTTTAGGGAATTATATTGTTATCAATTATCACTTGAATTTAATACATTGGACCTCGTTTGATATGATGTACGAATATAGGTACTGAGTTTATAAATTCTGCGTACAGTACTAATTCCATGATCATCCCTTTGGAGCTTTCTCGTGAATGTTATTGCGCCGCTCCTACGCCTATGTTATGTTCATAGGAATCGGTCAAGCGTGATATACAATGCGGTACACGGCGCTGATCCTTTGAGGCAGATTTCACGACTTGATGATTTTTAACGCAATGATAGAATTTTCTTGACTTAACTTTCTTTCATCCGAAATTTTGTTTAACATATTGGAGACATTTTTTGAAGCAAAATGAGACCGAACATGATATAATTGCGAGCACGTTTACTTATTTAATACTTATTTTGCAACTGATTTTGTTTTATTATCGATCTTCATTGTATTAGAAAGATTGGTTAGTGACATTTGAGGTAATAATAGGAAAATATATTTTTTTTAATATTATAACATCGAAAAAATATAAAAATAATACATTGTTATATTATAAAAAGTAATGAAAAATGTATCAACTGCAGCATTTGATTCTATTGGACGATTAGGAAAGATGATAACATGCGCGATTGAACATAATTTATATTAAATGTTCATAAATATAAAATAATTTTTACAAATGTGATAAGATTCGTTTCTCCTCTTTTTATTAATATACATTACTTTCAAGTGTGTAATACTTACTCAAGGGCTTAAACACAATAACTTTGAGTTATGCGATCTAAATTACAGGACATACACGGCAGTTACATACAGTACTGCTTTTTCTTTAATTATTGTATAAAGTAAACTGTATTTGTTTATGTAGAATGAAAAATTATCGGAGTTGAAGCTGAATCTGTAAGAGGTTAAATTCTCGTATAAAAATTCGTTAATAAATAATATCTTTTTACCTGAAAAATATTTCGTTCACACATTTGGATATTTACTACACGTTTTTACCTGTAACATATTTCGTTCATATATTCGGAACTACATGTAAGGACCAAGGCGACACTTCACCATATTTTACACGGCCAAAGTACAACCTTTGCATATAAAGTGTCTACTACTGTTGTACTTCATCGCATTTCTATTTCATTCCAAATCCCGTTCACCGCCCTTAAAATATTCCACTCGATTTATCTTCCACTTAACTTCTTTCACAGAAATTAAAAAATAATGCGTAGCACTGTATTGTTAATCGTAGTTACAATGAAGAATATTTAGTAACCCTAAAGAGAGATAAGATATTGACAGATCTCAACAATTGTCTCTTTCAATAATCAGGAATTTTTGCACTCGTACTGCTGTTGAATATTAATAGTAAAAGATAAAGAAAGAAAATGCACGGTTGAATAGTTTTTATAAAACGAGCGATTGCCATTTTGTTACGAGTACCGCGTCTGTTTTACATTATAATTCTGCCAATAATATTTATATGCTCATTTTAGAATTTTTATAACACTAATTCTATTTTTAAACGTTGATTTGATTATTTGAACTCAGCATTCCTTTTATTTGCTAAACTGCCCGAAATTTGGATTACAGTATAATCGTAAATACTAGAGTATATAAGTGTTCCTTTAAGGTTTTTTTTACGAAACAAATCGTAAATAAAACGCAATTTATTACCGCCTGTACCTCTCGTAGAATCAATATAAATTAAACTGGGAAAATTACGTGGCAGCCATAAGTAAGAACATTAATCTTCAAGAGCTCGGTTCTTCGAAAAGCCGTACAAGTATCTTATGAAAATTTATTACCGACGAATACTTCTTCTTGGATCGTCTTTTCGGTACTTACCGGAACGTACATATTAATTCAGCTCTGCCAAACCAGATTTTTCACCATGCTCGAATGAAGTTAAGCTTGGCAATGAGAAATTCTAACTGCGATCGAGATACTATCCTCTTACGCGATTCTTCGCTTTATTGCCCCACGTAATTTTCAAATGGGAAGTTAAATTGACTTGCGGCCTAGATACTATCACTGATAGTCCAATTCTAAAAATGATTACCTTTCGATCATCTAGTTTACAATTTACGCAATCATGCAGTATTTAATATAGAGCACACATAAATTAATATACCAATCCACGTTTTGTTTATAATGAACTTTAGTATCTTACTTTATATTTGTTATACTCCAGATACGTTTACAAATAATACGAGCCATGGAGAAGAACAAAGTCATTTGCTTTCAGTCATTTGGTTTATTTCTGTTTTTTTTCAAATCTATGACTATAAAATGACGATTCATATTTTCATTTTCGTTGACACCTTTGTAACAGGTCTCACTCGTCATTATACGAACAGAAGTTAATCAGAATGATGCTTAATAAGATACTAAACAAGATAGAATTTGTACTTAATTCACATTGATTTACATAATATTTTTCGTGTACTCTACGCAGTATGTTAAAAACGTGGATACGTAACATTAAACGTACATAGACGTACGCGTCACTTTAATTAGCACACTATTGCTACACAACAATCCATTTTGTATATGTAATCAATTCCTTGAAAGGTCCGACGCAATGTTACGCTTGTGTTTATCAACGAAATTACGTAAACACCACCAACCAAATCTTGTTTCAGCACACGCTATAGTCCGTTGCTTGTCTAAATACGCATACCTTACTCCCAGGAAATAGATATCGGTTTAATTAATTGCTCATAGATCATTGAGGATATGGTATATAGATCGATGTTATAATCTTTAAATAATTGTACGTAATTAACAATGCTTAATAACAAATTCGTTATATTGAACGCTTTACCGTAGCTTTAATTCTTCTCAATTTTATGATTTATACACATTTTTTATAAGTTAAACATTTTATAGGTGCATCAAAACATCAAAATAAAAGAGAAAAAAGAACAGAAATCTGCCTCACTTCTATCGTTTCATCGGTTCCCGATAAAAATGTTCGTAAATTAAAATTCCCTAAATTCGCGCCACGATCAAATCGTGACCTTCTCGATATAAATCCATTCAGATGTCAAACTAAAAGAAAGCACAATTATGCTTTAATTTGATCGCTCCATTCTTATTTTTACAAAAATCATCGTCTACCAACACCTATTGATTTGGTACCAGGATCAAATCCCAAATTTCTTGACACAAGACTCCACTCTGATAAAATCTAATGAAACATAAAAATGATTCTCAAAACTATCTTCTTGGTCGATGTAATCCAAGTAATTATTTGAATGAATTCATTTGAAAAGAATGGAATGACTGATATATTTGTAATTATTCGAATAAGAAAACAACTCGAATAATCACAAGAATAAAAATGATCAAAATACATCAATGTAGAATAACCAGAGAAAAGGTACAGATATTCCAAACATGCTCAATTCCTCGCATTTGTCGTCCCATCAATTTTCAATGCGAATTTTTGCACACTGAAATCCCACGGGCCAAAGTCGTCATCGAAAGATCCAGATTACATTTCAGACTTCTATTCGCACCTCCACCATATCCACCTCGCATCGATTAGAATTCCACGCTCGTGAGTTTCCAAGGTACACTGCGTCGCTTCATTCCACCGGCTAATTTCCTCAGTGCGAATGAAAAACGTGTCTAGGGAGGAAAGAAGACCTATCCGTTGTCGGGTGAGGAAGTGTAGGAGGACCGTTCTTGTACCTTCGTTCCTCATCGACTTCGAAGCGAGGCCCCTTCAACCTACGGAGTTGACTCAGCTACCCGCTCTGAAAACGAAGCGGAATAGGCGTCGCCAGGTCCCGAGCACCGAAGCAATCAGCGAATTAGTACCTTCTTGTTCCTTCGATTCTTCTCTCCCTGCGGACAACCGTGGAAGGAGGTGCGATCCGAAAACCCCTGGAGAAGTGAAAGTACAGTGGCGGATGAAAGTGTTCGAACCAGGGTGATTGAAAACCTTGATGGAAAGTAATGGACACGCGGTTCGATCTGATTATACCAGGATTAATGTTGAACAAGGTGACTTTTTACATGAAACAGGTAGATTTGACTATTATTCGATTGATCCGTGTTGGATGAATGCACATTTAGGAAACCATGTTGCAATTGTATTGCCACGCTAATGGGGAATTCTTTCTCAAGAGCTTAGTGATAGCTTGAGAAGCAGAATTTCTGAGATTTTTGCTATTTGTAAACGTTCTATGTTGATCACAGAATTATTGGAATACGTATGAGTCAAATGGCTGTTTCTTAAGTGGGGTCGAAGATTGATTATCTCGATCAGTGCCTAATGATCGTGCGATAGGAATGCTACTTGTGAAAATATGTTAATTAGTATTGTGTGAAGCGCAGTTATAATATCGTTTTCGAAGTCTTGTATTTATCGCACATATATCAATTTTCTGTCATAGTTATAGCGTAACTACTCGATATTATGTTTGTTATACACACTGCTACTGTTAAAATTCTAATTCTATGTTGACTATTTATACATTACGTCACCTGATATTACTTCAAGCAATATGTATCATAGACCAATTCAAATTTTGCAACAGAAATATTTTGAAATGTAATAATGACTCGTTTAATGACGGACGCTAATGAGAGCTCATAAATCTAGGAGGTATAATGGATTATCAATGACATTTCTTTGTATTTCCTTGAATTTGCTTTGGTCAGAACCATTAATGTGAAGTATAAATCTAAAGAGCAGATAGCGGCATCATAAAATTTTACAACATTTAACAGTTTTTCATTACACATATGATACATATATATATGATAAAACAACGAATCCCAAATCAGTTTAAAATTGTACTTCTTTTTACTAAGGTAATTTATACTTAATCCTACAATCTATGTAAAAGGCGATATGCAATTTAAATAGAATGAAAGTGGACGTATCAATATTTTATATTATCTAATTATATATGAATCAAAATCATACTGGCAAAAGACATAGCTGTGTAGAAATGATTAATACATCCACTTTCATTGTAATTAAATTGCGTATCGGTAGGGATAAATAAAATACCACTCCATTCATCAAAACAGTTTACTCACAACGATTTATCGTCGTAAAAATTGGTATAACGGTCTAACTCCTTCAGTTACGTTCATTTATATAGCTCATAAATCCATTTATTTATGTAATTGTAGATTAAACAAGCATACCTTGCAAAGTGGACGAGTTAATGAATAAACGCAAAATGGAATTTTTGATATTTGAAAGAGACTTCCCGAGCGCAACACTCCAGCGAGTTTTATCTTCCTACACGCTAGTGACCCGAATATCTCTATATTTCGCTCTACGCGAAACCAATTTTTCAAAAACTTTAATATTCAGAGTAATCTTTTATAGCGCAAAATCTTTATCATTCACAGTAAAACCTTTTCACAGCGTAAAACGCATAACTCGCGTTTGAACAGAGAGTTCTTATGCATGATGTATGTGTGGCAACAGAGTCATGTATAAAGGTGTCTAGACAATTTAAAGTAAAATATTTGGATGGAAAAACTGTTAGATATTCAATTTACGAACTAAGGACGAGGAGATCTCCAAATGCAATAATTCCTAATCCAAAACGAAGAGTATTAACAAAAGATATAGACGAGCGTAGAATGCGTGAGAGAAAGTCAGTGAAAACGTGAAAATATAGGTGCGATAAGGGCCGAATTGCAAGGCCAGTGTACGACAAACTGCCACCTAATGTACACTTCAAAGTAAAGAAATTACAAACTGTATTTCTTTCGTGTATAGATCCAAAACAGTGATGCTTAATCGGGGTGCGAGAAAAATTTACAAGATTTTTAAAGTAGGTCATTAAAATCTTGCTTTTTATGTTATATGGTATTTGTTCATGCAATCAATATTTTTTCTTAAATTAAAATATGCATGCATTTTTTAAGGAGGTGCAAGAGCTTATTTTCGGATTCAAGGGGGTGCTGACAACTAAAAAGGTTCACAGCCGCTGGTCCAAAAGAACAAAAAAATCCCCCAAAGGTGCATCGTTTGAATGCTCTCCTAATCAATCTTTAAGACGTGTTTTGCAGTAAGTTAGTGTTTTAGAAATATCAGTCTTTACAGCTGCTAAACTTTTTTTTGAATTACGACTTTACAGATTGAGTCTCGTGCATGAATTACAGCTTAGAGTAAAAAATAACGAGGTTAGTAAGCGACATCGTAGACACGCAGACGTTACTTTTCTGGCCCTACCGGTAGGCGAGCACTCTGCACAAGTTCACGGTTCGCAAGAAAACTTTGCAAGGAACCCATATATGCGTTTATAAAATTGAAAAGGCAAATATTTTGACTACATTGTGCATTTTAAGTTTCTTCTTCCGGGCATACCTTGCCAAGCAAGCGAGGAGCAGCTCATAACGCAGAGAAAACCGTGCAATAGATCCTGCTTTATCTTGACTCTCAGGAAGACAAGAGAAAAATTTGTTTTCTACGACATAATCAACGGGAAATAATGAAACGCCTGAATCCTTTGAATTCTCCGTGGAGTTCGTAATAAAGAAATTCTACCATCCACGCTTATTATACCGAGGTAAATTAAAACCGAAGTGAAGTAACCGGCGGCCATGTGAGATTGCTTTGAGGTAAAAAGAAAGGATCGAGAGGAAAGAAAGTGTCTGTCTTCGTACAGAGGGGATTGAAACTGAGAAAGGAAAGGAGGGAACGGATATTCGAATTTGGCAGTCGCGAGGAAACGGAAGGAAATCTGGAAAAAAAAGAAACGCTGGATGGAGCGGAGGTATGAATCCCAAGCAAGGAGCGTCGCGATGAAAGTCGATAAAATATATTTTCCTCTACGTACACATCGCGCGCCTTTGCACCTGGTTTATCACGTTCGGGCGCTATAAGCAGCTCTACTAAGGTTGAAAGAAAATCCCAAGGGGGCCCCACTTTGTTCTCATTTAGTTCAGCCAAGCGCAAAGTGGATAAATTAAATAAATTTCGAGGCGACCAACTGTGCCATCCAAGCCGGCATATTCCGCGACTTATCTGCATATTGCATTTCGCGTGCCTATTTCTCCACCTAAATAAATGCGGAAATGAATTTATTATATCCGTCGATGGATTGAAATAGGTGGCCTGGAATATACGAAGGAGCGTGAAAAATATTTTCCATTTGTATAAGGACATAAGTAAAATTTTGCATATAGAAAGAAGACCTTTTGAATGTTCCCCCTTATGACATGAGTTTCCGCAATACGAGAATCTTGGGATGTGTTTTGCAAAGAAAATATTTGTGTTTATTTTTCTAACTAAAGCGCAGTCCATTCTCCTCCCTGCATTCAACGTCACAGTCTCTCTTACTGCGCAGACCTTTTTTTTCAACTTTATATATTCATGCCTTTCGCTTCATTTTATCAGTACGCTATCATTCATTCATGTGCATCGCACACTTTTCCCGTTTCTTCATCCTCGTCACTTTCTTTTTTGCGCCGGTTCTAACTTTTTGCCCGATTATCGATCCGCGCATCTTTATTCACGCGTAATGTTTCTCCCTCCCCATTTTTCCTTCTCTTTTCCTGTATTTCGGTCAAGGTGTTTCCCAACCTGCTAGGTAAAAACGCTGGAACTTATACTTCGACTTATATCCAGAAATATCCATAAAGAACACACGTTTCTGTGCAGCTATGTATTTAATTCGGTACTTCATCGGTTCAGTTTACTTCTTAGGCTAGTGTAACCTGTTACATAGAGAAGAGGGTATTTGGAAATTTTTGAGGCCAGCCGGATGAGGACGCCCGTGAGCGGAACGAGGGCCTTACTCGTGGCAGGACCGTTGTAGAAGAGAGAACCGAGAGAAACAACCGCAGTATATCGGGAAGAGAGGAATGTCCTAAATCTTTCGCACTGAAGGACATCTTCGTCGCAGCAGAAATGCGCGAGTACTCACTTTAAGTGAGTTGCAGTTTCTTGTGCACCTCATATGCTGTAATTTGCGATCAGAAATATATATGCCATTTCGACTACCTGCGTTGCATTATTTTTCGCATCGTACGCCTCCGGTGATCCGCACCGAGCAACTTACGATCCCTGAAGGTGATACCGCGCTCGCTCGAACCCACGGGGAAAAGAATTAAATAAGAAGAGAATGAGTTTCAATAGCATAAACAAAAAGTGTTGCTTATGCTGTTGCACGATTATAGGTCTTATGGCAGACAACTGGTACTCGTCAGCTTAAAATACAATCTAATTACGTACTTGCTTCAACAACTATACTATTTCAGTCTAGAAACGCTCATGTTAATACACATTTTTTAATCCGTGTACGAACATTGAATCGGTCCTTTTGGAATCGTTCGATAGACATCAATTTCAACACGAATCAACTAATCAACAAACGAGCATCGTACATTACGTTTTATCCAGAGAGCCGAGAATCACGATCGGGAAGCTAATACGCCGCAAGACAGAGCAGGTGCATGCATCCTGCATGAAGCGATAGCGTGTGGGATGAAAAAAAAAGAATTCTGGATTAATTGCATTTCACATGTGAATAAGTGCGCACTACGATGGATACCTCGGACCCTGATTAATGCGATCATCGATGCACAGGGGTTGAAAAAAGGTCGAGGAACTTTGCGATCCATTTTCCCTTTTAAAGTGAAAGCATGGTACTCGGCTCTGGTGTGCAAAGTACAAAGGATGTAGAAGTTAATTTCTATAATGCGATAAAAAATGGTTTATTAACACGGAAGTAAAATGTACTTGGCGGTGCCACTATAATATAGCAGTTTTAATTTACGAACCATTAAAGAAATTGGAATAATTTAAGGTACAGTTAGAATGAAGCAGATTAAAGAAAAAATATGGCGTTATTATGCATCACATTATTACGATTCTATATGCAATTTATGTATTATTGCTATTACTATTATTTTATTAAGGGTGCGAACATCTCCTCAGTATACAAAGTTAAACAAGTAGGAGAAAATACAATATATACAAAAGTAATTGGTAAAAATAAAACATAAAGACATAGATTACAGAACACATCTTAGAATACGTTTTAACACTAAATCTACCAAAGCGGTCAAAGTGACCGGCCAGTCGTTTTTTTTAGAAAAATTGAATTTCGTAGTCAGGCATTTCTTGAGATTTTCCATGATTCTACGACAGAGTGTGAATCATTCTATCGATCTATCGATATCTCTTCTTAATACCCTTTTCCTTTAAGAATATTCGTGATATACATAAATATGTCCATAAAGTGGCTGGTGGATTTAGTGTTAAAGACACTAGAGATTGTTCAAAGAGATCAATTAAAACATTTAAGGAAAACATCTTGATAACTTTAGAATAAGATATTATCCTGTGAGGATTACGCTCCAAATACATTGTAAAATAAAGTTGTACATAGTAATATTCTAAGATTTAGGATATAAGGAACTCGGGGCTAAGATCTACCAATCACGTAAAGTCCACACGTTCTCACTCCACACGAGTAAGAATAAATAATAATGAAGAGAAAAAAATAACTTGAATAAAGTTGCGCGGAGCTCCTGCTCTCAGAAGGCGAACTTTCTTTGGCATAAAGAGAATAAAATCATAACGTTAATTACATTATCCAGTGGAGAAGGCAAACGACTGCCCCAGGTTACACCTGTTAGCTCCAAAGTGTTTCGCTATACGCGGAGAGAAAGCATCACCATGACGATGAAACGAAACGCCGAGTGTTTCCCTAATGGAGCGTTTAGTGGAAAGGAAAGAGAGGTTAAAAGCGGTTGGAACGTCGACCTTAGTCCCTTATTTTCCCTCAACACGGCCGCTGCGGCTGGCGTATCTGGCACACATGGATTTTCATCGGACTTAACAGAATTTTTTGTGTTAATGAAACATTTTTCCCGGAAACCGCGAATATTAGATACTTACTTTGGACCCTGAGCTTACTTGAAGTTATCAAGTAAAAAGAAACATTAATCAGATGAAATATCTAACGTTTGAAGTGGATTATTTAAGTATTTATAAATAAAATTATTTAACTCTTGAAAAGGCGCTCTCTGATTTTTGTTCGATACACGTGTAGATCTTACGTCTTTTACATTTTAAAATAGACCTTTACTATACTACATTGTATAAGAATTAATCTTGTTACATGGGAGACTGTTATAAAGAAATGCCGTAATATCGTAAATATCGTAACAAGAAGCAGAGAATTATAACCATTGTAGTTAATGTCTTATAATATGTAAGAATTAACTAGAAAGAAATGAAAAAATTCCAACTATGACAAGAGAAATGTACATCTTGCACAAAAATGAGTAACTATGTAAACAAATTAGTAGAAAGGTTATATACAACAGAGAAATAATCTTAAGAACTTTACACATATATACATGCATAACATATACAACATAACACATCGTACATTCGCTGGAGAATTACACGTATAGAAAATAGAAAAAAATAAATTTAACTTCAACCGATATGAAAAATTCGAACTAGCTGTACCAGCAAGTTATACACGTTATATAAATAATAATAAAAAAAAGTTAGGAAAAGAAATTCTCTGATAATCAAGCAATACTTTGAATTTATCGATAATAGAGAATTATTGTATTAGTAATTTCTACTATTGTATTGTTAACAGTATTTCTACTATTGTATTGTCACTTTCTACACACAAACATTTCAAGTAATCATTTAATGCTGTCTATAGTATTTTGTAGTTCATACAAGTCGTAGTATTTATATTTTTCAGTACTTGGCGCTTGGTATTTAGTAGAAAAATGTACGTGAGAAGATTCTATGTTCGAGTTTATGTTTAAATCACTATGACATACTAGCTTGTTCGATAAATTCGTGGAACAAAAATCAAAAAACAAATTTATAGGTGTATAAAATAACTTTAAAAGTTAAAGACTTTAAAGTAAAGTTTTAAACTAAAGTTTCAAACTAAAGACTTTAAAAGTTAAAAAACGCTGCAAATGTCGCTAACGAAGTCGTATTCAAATGTAGTTTTGTTACATGCGCCACCCACTGTGCACACAGCTTTTTAAAACTCAAAACCTTATTTAAAATATTCCAAAAAAATATTGAAATTTTGGTTGAGTTTCTTATGAAACATGAAATATTAAAATAAAGTGAAAATTTTAGTTCTACTGTTGACAAATGGACGGCGTTCCGCGAACTTATTGAAGAACCTAGTATACACACGCATGTCTTTAAAGCTCTTCTTTAAAGAAATGTTTGCTTGCTAGAAACTTCGACGAAGGTTAAACCCCGCAGTCTTTGGCAATAAATTCAACTTAGTTATACGCATTATATTAAACAAACTAAACGTTTTACCCTCTTTGGACCGTACATTTTTCAAATCCAGCAAATTACTTAAGCGACCTTCAGATTAACTTTTCATAGGCCAACACTTTACAAATGAATTAACCAGAAGCAAAGTGAAACCTGTCTAAACATCTGTAATCGTTCTTTTACTACATCCTTTGTGTAATTTCGTGGTATGAAAGGTTAACTGAAAAGATGAGTACGTTTTTATTTACAAAGGCAAGACGAATGCTGAGTTTTAAAAACGCGAAAACGCGCATACGATTATTCTCGTACACAACATATTTACTCTTTCCACCTCCGGGCCCTCCGAGCGAATTTTGTTTAAAAATTGCGGACAGCTTTTTAACCTTTGCCCGCGGTAACGCGCTGAAAGTATAGGATTCCACTAATTAGGATATAATTTCGTGTCAACGCGGAAAGCGCAGACATGAACAGAACATGGAAAAAAATGTAGAGTGCAGCGCGAATCACATAAAAATCCTGTTATTAACGGGTAATGATATAATCTCGTGGGAGTTACGATTCCAGGATTACAAATGTTTACATACGTCGGATCCGAAATTGGAAGCGGACCGCAGGCATTTTTCTTTCGCGCAGAAAAATGGTGACTACGCTCGATTCGCCAGAACGATACAGGGGAATAGTATAATAAACTACATCGCGGATATACAGCGTGCGCGATATTTTTCTGACAATATTTGCGGGCTAGCTTTTTTTTTCGGCCGCAGTGCCGAGCTGTGAACACAAATGAAAGGAACGGAATGGTATCAGGTTGGATGGAACGAGAGAAAAATGTACTTTCTGCCAGGGGAATGAGCGAATATAGTTGTCGTCAACGCGCAAAATTTCGGTGCAACGAATACCTGCACGCGCAAAGCAACGTTGATAATGAATCGAATAATCATTCACGAGAATAAATTGTTTTTCAAAAAGGTGACACTAATTGGAATTTTTTAATATATATATATATTTATATGTTTGTTTATAAAATCAGTGCACGACTATCAAAGAAAGTAGCCTTGATAAAATGCAAAGATCTTATTTATCGTCTATTGATTAACTCGTCCGTGGATTTTTATTGTTGAAAACTCGTGCGATAAGCCAATGGGCGGCGACTAAAAAAAATATTCATGAAACAACGATAGAAGAATTTTGTTAACGCGTCGGTACGAAAACACGGAAATATTCTGTTAAACTTTATGTACGTTTTCTACAAAAGTACTTTTAGCACCGTGACTGCTGCTTCTTTGATTACACCGATGGGTTCTCTTCAATACTGTTAATCGGGGGGGTATATTTTTCAGCTTATTTTTCAAGTAAAAATTTACACCGTATATTTAGAAAATGTACTTGTAAATAAAAGCAGTAAACGGGAGTCTATTAAGCGTCATACAAATAAATAACGATAAAGCGTCCGACTAAGGTAAAAGTTCATGCTTAAAAGGGTTTAGCATAAGCTAATTTATGCTATGCGAAAGCACAGTGCCTTTTCCCTGTGGTTCATTAATAGACTCATCAGTAATGCTAAACAGCTCTTGCTCTAATACACGGACGTTTGAGGATATCTGGAAGTTGTATATACGTGGTGATTTCAGAGAATAGATGTGCCCTCGAGGAAATCTACCTTTAGCTCGCGTTAACGAGGAAAATCGTCTTAAAGCCATAACAAAGCAACGCCTAATTACTATAATCCATTGGGGAAAAATCCGAACACCGTAATATCGGTCGGCAGATATTTAGAATTCGAAATTAAACACAACAGCGGGAAAACTCCAAGCACGATTCAGCGTCTCTCTCAGCCTGAGGCCTGCAGAAACTTTTGTTGTTCATTCAAGCAAATTATTTCGGCCATTTCCATCTCCATACGCAGGAGTTTCGTTTGTAATCTGAGGCACTAATTATTTCTCGTAAGTGGCGTGATATCACGGCAACTTTTCTGCGAGCATGTTTGCCACGAGAGAAGTGTTTAACTACAAATTAATCACCAAACTTACTAAACGGCGTTATTCAGCAAGATCCTTGATCGTTTACCGGCTGGCTTCATCGGGATACATTGATGCTCTCGTCTCGTTACAAAATACAAACTTCGAACTGCACGGCATCTTCTCTATTTCATGTTTTAAAGCATCACTTTAACTTATTGGAAATATTTATTATATATTCAAAATACTTAAGTATATCTTGTTTTTAACAAAATATAGAACAAACAAGATTTTAATTAAATAGACAAAACTTCACTATCACTCGACGTCAATATTCTATGATGTTTTGTTTTTTCTACGTGTATTCTATGATGTTTTTGGTTGCATTCGCAAAAAAAAGACGACACTCTCTGAATATACATTTTTAACATTGATCATAGTCCACGCCTTTCATAATTTTTATTTTGTTTTCATCGTGATTCGAGGAATATTTCCATTTCTCCGTACCTCTATTACGTACGGATGATCCAAATTAGAGAAAATGAAAGCAGGATACAAAAAATTCATCCGGGATAAGATTCTGTGGATTTCAATGTCCATCAACCGAGGAGATTGGATACGAGGAGGGTGCGGAAACTCGGATTAAAGCGACAACGACAAGTCGAAGTAATTAGTGAATTGGGAAAGTTGCCTTTGAGCAGCTGAGCCTCACGGAGGAAGGAAATGTGCAGCGAACATCCCCTCCTTTGTCGTCCGGGAATGTCTTAAAGAGCGGCAGGGAGAACGATAATTTATTGGCACCCTCGTGGCTGCGCATGAAGATAATTGTTATTCCTCCGGTATCGCGTGTCAAGATGAGATCAAAATTAAAGGAGAGAGGAAAAAAAAGGAGGGAAGGGAGAAGGAGAGGGCGAGGGCAAAAACAAATTAACGGGCACCGCTCCTTTGACTCATTTCCGTGAGCCGCTACTTCGAAAAGCTAGTTTTCCGCAATTCGAAACTCATTAACAACTTGGCGGAAGCGGTGCTCGAGAAGTCGAATGCATAATTTCGCTTAACGAGCAATACGGATAACGCTGGCCGACAATTTTTTCCCCCCATCCGCGGATTCGATTGTCCGGCGCAAAAGCTTAATCAGGAACCATGGAGTTCTGTAGGTGGAATCGCAAAAAGGAGGATCGACCGTGAGAGAATAGAGGATTAAGGACGATAAATCGAACTCGTAAATAGCAGAATCGCTTTCGAAGTGACGCGTTGTTGACCACTTTCCTTCTCGCTCGTTCGCACTTTCCTCGAACAGCAAGAAAATGTGCCGTCTTTCGTACACTCTGTGAGAATCTGTAAATCGATATAAGTTGAAGTTAATGTGAGAAAGATGGACATCTTTGTTTTTATTTCGTGCATATATCGATATTGTGGAGATTGATGGGGATGGTTGGGTTCAAGTATTTTTTCACCAGCGACTTGTGTTGATAAGTGAAGATACTTTATTGATATTACTATGATACTGCCTCTTTACTCTGCTCCCTGACTCTGACTCAGGTTTTGTAACTGTCCGCTCTCTATGATTCTCTGCAACTAACTGTCCTTCCCTAATGTCTCTGCACGCAGTCCCTCTCATTCGTACACATTTATATATCCATTGGCCACGAGCATTCCTCAAAGCATGCGTCACCCAAAACTACACCACGTATTCTGTTCCAATCCCTTTTCTTTCATCGCTTTGTATTTTATACACTCATATTTCGATCGCACGCACTTATACTTTTTAAAATATATATTCTTGCTCACGCTGGACTATTTTCACATTCACGTACTATCAGTGCTTGCGTATAACACGACCGTAGAATTTGTTTCCATATATCGTATTGATAGCCAATGTAGGATTCGATACATGATCGATGTGATATATTTATCTTTATACCGTTCTGCTTCTTTAAAAAACAACAGAATATTCTGTACGAATATAGATGTACTAAATGTATTGATTTTACGGATAATTCAAGCAGCAAACATATAGAGTAGCATCGACTCACACTGAATTTAACATTTTTGTATAAAAAGTCGAAGAGACAAAGAGATATAACTCTCTTTAACGCCGTCGTATCACATGTCAACTAAGTAAGAACGTAGAGGACAATTTACTTGCCGCAAAAACCCTCTGATCTTTGGCCCTTTAAGGAGGGAGAAGGTAACCAGCTCGTTAACCACGGCACTGCTTAGAGAAGCGCAGTGAAAATAAGAACGCAGGTTTGCGTAGGAATTATAGATGGCAAAGGGCTTGGAAAAGTCGTCGACTCCAGACCGCTACTTGTGGAGGCAAATAGTGAGTTTGAAAGTGCGGAGTTTTTCCGCAAAAATTATACAGTCAGAGGATAAGAAGCCTGCACTCAATCTGGACCGCATCCTACTCAGACAAAGTTGGTATTAAAGAACAGGAAACTAATAACGCTTCTCAATAGAGTTTTCCTTTTTTATGCACGCAAAATAAAAAGAAAGAAGAAAGGAGCACTTCTCATGAAAATATCCAAGTGCTATTGCTAGCCATAAAAGCAGAGAGAGAATCTTTGAATTTATTGATTGATACATGGAACCTCAACCCCGCTTATAATATTTATGGTAGGACTTGGGCATACGAGCTCATACATATATCTTACTGAGTTAACAGCGACGTTTCGTTTTTTACATGTAGATATTATTATTAAGGACTCGATTGTGTCTTCCCCATCTCTTCACAAAATCGCCAGGTCACAATCCACGCGTCCATGTGTTACAGTTATTGATTAATCAGGTACGTTTTTAAAAATTCCTTTCTTCTACCGCTACACATTTAAGAATTATAATAATGATAATTGTACAATTTTGTTCTCAAAGCAATTTTTTATATCACACATAATTTCAACGTATACCAACCAAAACTATGTTATTTGTTCTCTGTATTGCGAACTTAGCTTGAAAAGGACCACGCGAAGTCGCTGTTAACTCAGTAACATATATGAGTTCGTACACCACAGAGCTACAATAAATTTGAGTACATTAAACGAACGAAAAAATTCGCTTAATCCACTTACAATAATTTGTTAAACAAAAGTTCGTTTTAGTTTATTCCTGAACCAAACTCTTTGAATTCATACACCAACCGAATTTTAATTTCCTCCCCACGTTTGACTTATCCACTGGCAATCAAAACAATCATAGTAGTTATGCATACTTTTTAATGGTACAGTTCAAAACCATTCTGAGATCAGTTACAGTCGTGCCCTGAAGGCAACCAACACCTAAGCCTATCACGTTGAACGAGAAAATTATATAACATAAGTAGTTCCTTGTATAACATTAAAAAGAACTTCATCGCTGAAGGATACTAACGAACCACTTAAAGCAAGCTTAGAATTATTATTCCTAGAATTTTCTCATTTAAACCTCAAGCCAGCTTCTGTCTTCCTTCCTCGCAATCGCCCATAGTAATAATTCATCCAGCAAACACAATCCTGTAAAAAGAAATAAACTAAGTAAACGAATAGCAGCCATACGCACAACAGCAGATTTATATAGGATGCATTTAAAAAAACCGAAACATTCACTTAGAACGGAACACTCACACCATTCATTCCTCCATTAGCAAAGACTTGAATTAATGCATCTCATAATGTACATTTACATTAAGCTCTATTATTGAGAATATCCAAACGAGTGTTACCACTATATATAATTTATTGTAATATTTTAGTTAAATATACCCTAAGAGAGCTTGCAGCAGAGCTGAAAAGTCATATAATAAAACAAAAGCGTTCATCTGTTTTTACAATACCATTTCATTAAGATTCATTTTGTCTTGCATCTTATACTCGCGAAGATCACATTAATTATATATTAAAAACATCCAAGTGTAAAATACGGATAACTCTCCTTTACAAACATAATCCGTCTGTTTTTCATATAAATAAAGGAAGAATCAACGGACATTTCTGTTGCGTAAAGCCCAAAGGGATAGAGAACAACAGACTTCCTCTACCACAGAATATCACTCTACAGAAATTCTCGAGATCGAATATCATGGGAATTTGACACTGCACTAGGAAAACGAGAACTTTTGTCATATAGCGAAAATAATTGATAGCTCGTTGTGCATTCACAAATTGTTAATTTTTCAGCGACTAATAAGTAAGTAATTCTAAATCCTTCAAAATTGTACTCTCGATTTTAACCCATTATATACCAAATCCAAGTGTACGTCTAAATAATGCACTGCTCAATTCATTTCCTACAGTAAGCTAATTAGAGAAAAAATATTTTTCTCGAGTTTGTAACCTCTATACCAGTCAGTACAACATTTAGTTCTAACGATCAAAGCTAAAGGTTCCACTGCTCAGGTAGAAATAAATAAAAAACAAGCGTCCCAGAAAAGAGATAATGGTAAATAATAGGTCAAGAAACGGTCAGAGAGAATCCCATAAGTTAATGAAGCACAAATCGAAGAGATTTCTTACGCGATTTCCCTCATCCTGGCGGCAAAGAAAACGAGCCCTGTATCATGGAAAGTCCGTTAATTTTGGGGCCTTAACCGGTGGCTGGTCGCACGTCCGGAAGTTGTCAGATTTGGAGTGACTAATGAGCTACTAAGTAGCTCAAAGCCACGGCGCTGGGTTGAAGATGCGACCAGGGAGGCCGCCAGGACGATAAGAAGTTTCTCCTCGGGTGCGAAACTTGTTATTCTGCTTTCGCGTCGAGCCGCGTAATTACGATTTGCGCCCATTACGATTATCGCACCGGTGCACCGAGGCCCGGCGAACCAGCACTCCTGGCTAATTATCCGCAGTTCATGATGGTTTATTAACGCTTCCGGGCGATAACGCCCATTTTAGTTAGCTTATCCGCGGTCCGCTGGGTTTACCGCAGCTCACCACGGTTTTTCCCTCCTCCTCGCCGCGATTAGGCGGTTCCTGTTGTTCTTAGTCGGCGGACAAAATGATACTTGTGTTAATTAATCCCCCACTATCGGCCTGACCATCCAGTGCACTTGATCATGGACCTCGCCTTGTGTCCAAACCACTTTGCTCGCTTATACGTTAAATCTATCCTTCATGTTGAGAAACACGGGCAGCACTTAACACTATGCCTATCAGTCATTTCGGGATATCAGGACAATATCTTATCCTAAAATTATTAAGATATTTTCCTTAAATGTTTATATTGATCTCTTTGGCCAATCTCTAGTGTCTTTAACACTAAACCTACCAGCTACTTTCTGAATATATTTATGTATACCATGCTTATCCTTAAAGAAAAAGGCTATTAAGAAGAGCTATCGATAAGACGCTGGAATGATTCACACTCTGTGGTGTAGAATCGTGGAATATCTCAAAAAATGGCCGACTACGAAGTACAGCGATTTTTCTAAGAAACGACTGATCGATCATTTTCACTGCTTCGGTAGGTTTAGTATTAAGGGGCTGTGTTATGTTGCAAGGAGATGATAAAAACGGGGATTTAATCAAATCCCTAAGGTAGATGATCGATTCACGGAAGATGTTAAAATTACAACTCTGTGGGGGTGATTTCTCCAAAGAAAGTATCAAATCCCTTAACTGTTTTAGTGAAAAGATGGGGAGGATTAGGGATTGTATTAAATCTCCGTTTCCATCATTTCCCTGCGACATATACAAAGCTTTAACTGTGCTGACAAACAGAGGCTAGTCCTTATATTATATAATTGGTTTTTATTTGATTTGATATACTGCTTAGAAGACACTCTAAAGTCTAAAGTGTTTTTAGAAGAGCCAGATTAAAACCACGTCGAAGTAATACTGAGCTGGTTTTCGATCTAGTATTTAAATAATTTCACCAGCGACATTTTTCATAAGTAAATATTTATTCGTTTTTTCTTCGGAATAATTGATTGGTTAACAAGAAGTACGTAACTTTTGCTGCTGGGTGTGGTAACCAGTTGATACGCTAGTGGTGTCTAATTTGAAACTCTACAGATAGTAGATGCAAAATCGATTGAGAGTCGTGGTAACTTTGATCTCGAATTTGTCGAAAACGAAGGCGAAGTGATCTAATCTCTTTCACATGTGTACTTTTGCGTAACACGTGCAAACATTGAATCCGTGGTGGTCAAAGTTTATATATACATATAATTTATATCGATTTGGTTCATGCGAGCAAGTGTAACTTACACGACTTAACGAAGGTGTCATATTTAAAAAATCATGAATACTTTTATGTATTTAAATGCTTATATACTTATACGGTGACGTTAAAGTATTAAACATACAAAGGATAAATACTATTTTTTCCGTATAGACGTTTAGATATGAATGATGCATGGGGTTAGTCAAACGACAGCAATATATTGATATAGGTATGATAAACAAGCAATGTAAACAAAACATAACAAACAACTCTACGCCGCTTACGGTTTGTCATGTATTTTTATATATCGCTAACCCATTCTCTTCTATGGAAATTTATGACCCTTCGACAAATACACTCGCCATATGTTATAGATATTTATTAGCAGCCGAATATTTTTTGACAATGTTCAAAAAATGATCTGTCAATAGCTTTAACATTCTCATATGTTTTTTACTATGGCGCCCTTTGATCAGTATTTACTATACGCTCGTTACAGTTTACATACTGCAAATTTTACGAAAAAAACACATAAATATTATAACTACAATAAACACGAGATGTGATGTAAGCCAAATGTGTCGATAATAAGAATTATGAATTCTCACACAGAAAATCCGTGTATCAATGCATTCGGCACTGAGTTTGAAAAATCGCTCGTGTTAGGAGGAGAGTATAAAGAGTTAATTAAATACAAATACGTAGACGATTTCACTGTTTAAATATTTGATTTCAATACGTAGCGCGCTGGAAAATACTGCAGCAAATGGAATCTGGTCTCACGTAAACGATTTCACAGTTTAATTAAATACAAATAAAGTTTTTCGCCGAACAAGGGCTGCTTTGTGATAAAAATACCAGTTTACATTAATAAAGACAAAATCCTCTTAACGGCGTGCGATACGCATGAAATAAGCATATTCTTGATATTTAAGTATAAACGTTTCACTTCTACAAGAATTTGCTGCGCGCTTATTTATGCGCTTACTTTTGTATACATAGGCCATTTTATCCATATGTACTGACCACCAAGCTAAGCGTTACACATATATATATATATACATATAAATATAGTACACGAAAAAATCCCCAGACGATGGGTGGGATTTGAGGCCAGGATCTCTTTGGGGAAAATCCAAACCACCATCTACTACCCAAGCATGAACCCTCGAGCGCACTTATCGCACCGTAAGAGTTTACTCTCCTTGGGGAACATAAGCCGCTTCATCGTGTACTCGAAGTACCATGCCTCGACCGAGTAAATTTGCTTGCACCCAATCATATTGATCTCCGGATGTAAACAAAACAAAGATAATTTACTAGGTATACTTACGTGCACACCAAAATGTGACCCAACAAATTTACCGAGAAATATCTCCTACCACGTGTGACAATCTCGAAAGGGTGTCTTATACGCGGTTTAAGAATCGAGCAACAGAAGTCCCTACCTCTTGACATTTATTGGACAGATTGCTTTTACTCTGTCTTTCTCGATTTCCGGAAATTTTTCATGAGAATTAAATAATTATGTATGTAATGGTTCCGCGGGCCTTCTTCATCGTACGGTTCATCAAAAATATAATTCTGATAAATGTATTGATTTCATCACTTGTAATGACAGTATATTTATCTAGATTTGGAGAAGTACTGGTATTTGTGTTTGCTTTGTTTATAATACAAATTACTTTGCTCTACTAAAATTGCATACAAATCATCTTATATAACTAATCTAACGCACTGAGAAATACATGTTACTCGCATAAATTTCCTTGCAAATTACCTCTCCTTCCACAGAAAACGTTTTCCTGCTTTCCATTCTCACGGTTACGAAATTATAAATACTACCTGAAAAGCAAAGCTGCTCAGTAGGTTTAACAGAGAGATAGCACTATAACTAATGGTACCAAGAAAAAAGAACACAATGTGCATAAAAATGAAAAATTAATGATGCAAGTAAAATTTCAAACAAAATCGTGAATTTACGTGGCTTGTCTGTGTTAAGAAACTTTATTCACAGTCTTTACCTCCGATCTTCCAGAAAATTGTATACGTTGAGCGTGGAAAGATAAGCCAAGAAAAAGTACACGATAAGAGGATTTTCCCCTTATTTTATGTTACATTTTACATGAAATTTTTTTTATGTTACAGGAAGTAGAATTAAGGGTAAATATCTTCCAACTTTATCAACGATCGGAAGTTAAGTCAGTTCCATTATGATTCGACTCGCATGGTGGATTGCCAATCAAGTGTGAAATTGCATCAAATTGCGTACAAGCAGCGTTGGGTCGCCCGGTATCGAATATCGTTGGATAGCCAATGCACTTGTTTTGTGGATAACTGCGTATGTCGTCACAACGTAATAAGTTGATAATTCGCGAGACAATAACCCAACGCTGATAAATCCGCGGCCAGTCAGGCCGATGTATCCGTTCGTATTCACACCAGGCGCACATTATCGGTTCCGGTTACGTCCACCGCCTGTATTTCCCTCGGGAACTGCGTCGTGACCGCGATAATTCAAGTCCTGGATGTAGCCAAAGCATTACTATATTTGCATTGGAGTTTAGATCGCGATTTTCGATTTTCAAGGCTCCCCACGAGTGTTCACGTTGAAATTATTCTTTTGCTACAGGCGATTCACATTTTTTTATATCGTCTCAACTACGCGCCCTTTATCGTTCGAGTTTTGATCAGAATTATTTTGATCACACTTCCCTGAATTTATTTTTATCTAATTTTAAGCGTTACTACGTACTGTGGGGCGACTGTGGTAATTTCGGTTTAGGTAAAAGCGGTATTGGTAATGTACGGTTAAGGCTATTTTCTCAAGCGTTAATGTGCCTTCGGCGAAACTATTGTTTGAACTTTGACTAAATTTCTTGCTTGTATGTGTATTCAACAAAATAATGTTGGCCAGCGCGATATTTGTTGGCCCTGCTCCAATAGAGAAGGATTAATTATTTGCGATAATTACACATAATTACTTCACTGCAGTTACCGAGTTAACCAACGTGTGATGGTTCAAGGGAAGAACCGATAGTTGTGGTTGAAAATCAAGGCTATGCTTAAAAATCCTTTTCTCTCATATTGACATATATTATGTTAATAATCTTTGATGTTTTCAAAAAGTACACTTTTTGGGCTACCTTTTGGAAAAATTTGATATAAAAATAATTGTAGCACAAAATTATGTAGTTGTTGTATTCACAGTAGCGTCCAAAATAAGAGGCCTGAACAATGGAAGATAAAAATGATACATAAATAGATAAAAATATAGAAAAAAGTGGAATAGCCGGACGTTTAATTATCCACCGCGTGTTTTGAAATAAAAAAGAAAACCACTTAAACTATGAGACAATAGTTTGAATTGTACGTATGAATTAAGAAAAAATTACTTGTTTTCAAACAACGAGTGTTTGAGAAAGAAATTTTAAATATCAGTCTAAAAATCAGCATAGCATTTAACATTACGTAGGTACCAATTATCCGTAGCAATGTTAGAAGAGACTATCACCCCAAATTTGTAGTCAATGGAATGAAATTTCGTTGCTTTTCAATAATTCTGCCTTATTCAGATGTTCATAAACCGATGTAATGGCAGTAATAACGTTTTCTCATGATACACTTATGTACTAATAATTATTTAAATTATTGTTCGTCTCTGCTTTTTACCCATAACACCAAAAATCCCAACCCTTTAAAGCAGAAAAATGTGTCAGTAGTTTGATCGATGTACTTTTATGATGTAGAATATCCTGTATTGTTTACATATACACATATTATCTAAAAAATAACATTTCCATGAATTACAAATCTATAGTACATATTTAACATTTTTATTAATTTACCTTTTCCTCTGAGATCTGTTCACTTTCTTTTTATACAGATGAATAAATATTTGTCGGCTATATACAGATAATATTTTAACATAACATAAGATACCATTCCACTGTAGCCGTAATAACCAAAGTATTGCACATAAACGCTTCACTATAAATAGCAGTGAATTTTACCAGCTACGTCACATCGTTCAAAACTTTTGTAACTTTTATTTCATTTTTTAGCTGTCTCATTTTAGCTATCGCAAACATTTAAAAAAAAAAAGGTGGTTTCAAGACAAATTTCTGGGTTTTCAAATCTGTCACACTGATTTCCCCTCTTAAAGCAAAGATCGTTAGAAATTATGATAAATTGCAGTCACCTCGTGTAGCGAAACGCCGTCGAAATTGGGAAGACGGAAGGAGTCACCTCATTTGGGTGAGCGATGATAAATGCATTTCTGAAGGGCCTCGAACAGTGATGGATCGTTGAAGAAGTCAGCCATGTCCCAGGCCGCGATTCTAACAATCGGGCGCCTCGTTATCAGCGAACTGCTAATTAACCCTCTACATTCGGGAGTCGTGCTGTCTAAGCATTTCGACATTCCATTTGCAGCGGCAACTTTGATTCTACTTGGTTCTGTTGTACTTGTATACGAGCGGGAGTAATTGTCTGCCATAGTATATGATATCGGCCAAGTAATAATTGTGTTTCTTAATGGACGATGTGATGTAGCTTGGATGAATATTTTGCTATTGCTCGTACGCTGCTTTTCCTATTTTTAGAAAAATATCTTATTTTTGTACATTAGTAAATATACGTAAATATGTTCTTAGAGGGCAATTACTTTTCACGCTTAATTTCTGCATCGGGTTATGATGGCCTTAAAATTTCAGTGGTCAGAACGACATTGCGTGTGAGGAAGTCAATGATTTTTAATCACTGGTGCATGACTCAAATATGTACTCATGGTTTATTAAAATTTAGGAATAAACGAAATAGGAAATCTGGAGTATAAGCTGATGAATTTAGCTATATTAACAAAAAAAGGCGTGGAAAATGTGTGTTTTCAAAAAGGTGCTTTCCACGCCTACTTTCTTGATATGGCATAATTCACCACCGTATATTTCAGATTTTCTATTTCATTTAGCGCTAAATTTGAATAAACTGTCATTACTGAGCCATGAACCTAGTGGACAAAAATTATTGACTTTTTCACACGCAATGTCGTTCTGACAACTGATATTTTAACTCCATCATAACCAAATAGAGAAATTATTAATCGTGAAAAGTAATTACTAGCTAAGACCATATTCACAAGTCTTACATCTTTTTTTTCTTGATTTCTTCGTAACCATTATTGTTTACCCTTACGAAACTAATAACCTAAAGAGTTAATGAATTAGTAACATAAACATTTTGAATGATATTAATTTGGCATAAAAGCTTTAGAATTTCATAACTGATAAGAAACAAAAGTGGTATACAATACGTCATAATAGCCAATGTCAAAGTATATAATTACCTTGAGTTTATAGTAAACTACCCAAATACGCTTTCAAAAACCATGTTAGAGAAAGCAAAGTGATATACTTTTCAGATTCCTTACATATCGCACATTTATTTCCACAACAATTGGTTCAGCAGGATTACACGTTCGAAGCTGAAAACTCAAATCCTTGCGAAGCTTACGTCAATAAAATCGTGCTGTATTATAGATTCCCTGAGCAATAAGCCAGAAACTGGAAAATCCGCATCGCCCGTGTATATTTCTATATCCTTATCCCAACGAATGTGAAAATATATTAAATTTATATCCAGGCGGGATTGTTGTATTCTACCGCGAATAAAGCCGCGATATACGTAAGCTTCCTCCATTCCTTTCGTCCATTCTACCGAAATCTGTCTTTTGCAACAAAGTATCCATACGTATTCTTCGATCCGAGACGTTCTCCGCTTATCCTGTCGCTTTCAGCGGAGCCATGAATGAAAGCTCGAACAATGCACGGCGCTTTTGCGCACGAGAATCGTTGCAACTCCGATGCAACGGCCGGAACTGAGTGCGAAAGACAACAAAAAATCCACCATTAAACCTTTGGCCGCTGTGGACACATATGCTATGCATGATTTACGAGTAAGTTATATGGACAGTGAAGAAATATGCGAGTTTTGTGAGAGTGGCAGGTGAACGTATGCGCGTAAGGAAAGGTTGTAAATGTGCTTTCAAAGATTCGTAGATGTTAAAAATGTAATAAAATTTATCAGAGTTTCATCAACCATATGAACTGTTTATTATGAAAGTGACCTAAGTCCGTTTTTATTTAAATCGAGATATTTAAGAGTTTGCGATTAGATGAAATTGAATATATACGTATAGGGTATCAACGTGTTACAGCGCTTAAGTGTATTTAAGAGAGTTAAATTTACAATTCTTATTTAAATATTAGTAATTATTGAGTGGATAATATGTGTTTTCTTGCCACAAGTGGAGTTAGGCCATTTTCAAAATTAACAACTGGATTTGTTATGGATTTTGAAAGGCCTAAGACCATTCTACATAATTTTAAATACACCAATTTGAGAAAAACAATACTCCATTTCTTTACAGCACTTCAAAAACATGTTTTATGCAATTCAGGAAATCTAACCATATAAATTACATAACTATTTACTGCTGATATACATTTTTAATGTTAATTATTAATAATAGTTTGGATTTAGGCCACTATTGAAGTAATTTTTTTTAATTATTGAAGTAACTGCAAAAATTGGTGTATCTAAAATTATCGTATTATCTTAATATACTGGGTGAGTGCAAAAGTTTGTGCGAAGTTTCTCATAACTCCATCTATTGAAACTCCGCACGAACTTTTGCACCCACCTAATACTTAATTGCAAAATGTTATTTATGACAACTAACTGAATGTAGTACACGTTACTACAGTTAGTGAGAGATAATTGACAAATGGACTTGGGCCATTTTCAGAATAAACGGCTCATATGTAGTTCACCTCGTTAGATACTATCATTTTCCACTTTTCTTATTAGTCTTCAATCTCCTTTGTGTTTAGAAGACAAGAGACAAAATGCAACTGACATGTTAAATGGAACATTAAAAAAACAACACTACTTTCAACTTTAATTTACGTTTCTGTTAGCGCTATACCAAGCGTGATCAATTATATCTAATTTACAATTTATGTAATCTTAACCCATCACCATCCTATTTCAACTTATTGCAGTATAAAATATAATATAAAGAAATGTAGCAAAAATTAAATATGTTTCTCGTTAAATCGGCGCTCACGATTCTATTGTACGCCTAGACGAATTTAGTTACCGGTACAAATGATATAGTAATTAAATCCAGGGGTGGCATTTCCAATTAATAAACAAAACACTGACGCGTGCTTATAAGCAGTGCACGGTTGGAAATTTATTGAAATGAAAACGCTTATTCAGAGCCGTTGCTTTTTCCAAAAACAACCTATTGCCGAAACTGAATGGCCCTATTAACAAAAGTTCCTTTATTTAACGCCCTTTTGTATTACTTGAATGGTTCCAAGTGTTCGCCCAACGTATTCAACGATTGAAAGTCGGGTCAGCGTTTGAAATAACAGTGTGAAAGCGTTAATGGTGACAAGTTTATTACCTCTGTATGCATTCCTTTTTGTCTGCCATGGTCCTTTTATGCGCCAGTATGAAATTTAACGTATTCATATTTTTTGGAATCATGACAGCTATTTAGCTTGAATGAATGCTTTCAACGATAAGCGCGAACGGCCTACAATTTTAAAGAAGATATAATCCTATTTGAAACGTGTAATATCACAAATTTAATTGTAAATAGAGAAGACGACGGTACTAAATTAAATATTCCATTTTATCGTATTTATCGTATTTTGTGAATCAACACTGAGAAACCTGCTAAGAGGAAAAAGTATACGAATGTGAATACGCAATGTAAGTCGCGGAAGATAATTATGTATTACGTTATACATTAACCATCAAATATATAAATGTTAACATATAACAGAATAAAATTATATTAACATAAATAAAATAATAAAAGATTAATAGATGTATAATATATTAACCATAAAATTTCTTGCTTTAATGTAATTTTGATAATTAAAAATACGGACGGACAAGAATTTCTCCTATAAACATACAGGCTGCATTACCCAATTATTTACCAATGTTCTTTTTTTCAGCCGCTTGTTTTTTATTTATTCCTACCTACGAGTGGAACTTTTAGTTTTGATCGTTGTACACTAAATGTTGTACTGCCCTCTATAAAAGTTACAAATTCAATACAAATATTTTTTCTCTACTTTGTAGAAAATTAATTAATTAGTGCATTCCTCAAGTCTGTATTTGGCTTTGGCGTGTAATGGGTTAAAAATTACAATATCGCAAAGACTACGCGATACCGTAGTTTTTAATATAGCGCGTATGTTTATAAGCGAATGAATTAATTTTAACCTGGTAAAATCCAGATTCAAATCTTCCTTACCACCTTTTGATAATTATTTGTCATTTTTGCGCGGGATTGGCAAAAGTTTTGTGAACGAGCAAGCGAGTGGTTTTCAGAAGGCAAGCATAAAGCCAACCATAAATTCCGCAATAATATTGCGAAGCTTAGCGAAAAGCAGTTGAAATTAATGGAAGGCCATGGAGACGTATTGTTAGCCAAACGAATTTACCCGTTTCCTCACAATAATACGTATTCGCAGTCTTCCGGAGCAGCCTATTCGTACCCTCTTCCGCACTTCCACTTTCATTGTACGAAACAATTGTGTTCACTTGGTGCGTGGATCAATAATTAAGGTAAAAGCACCTGTATCAGTAGTCGACACTTTTTCAAAAAAGTATAGAAATAAGGAAAGCTGCAATACATCAAACCTTATTGGTCTATATAGCGTTGCTCTTCAGCTGCTTAATTGCAAATTCCTGCACGTGGTCTACCATTGAGAAGTATCATAGCGACCAGTTAATCAAATCCGTGCGCAACTCTTACAATTTTTGCGTATTTTCTTATATATATCGCTAAGGACTTGGTTAAACTGTAGGTATTGCAAGTTTGTATTATTTACATTACCAAGACCAGTTCATTAATTGATGTTCCTCCCTATATCAACTACTGAAACAAAAGGATAAACTACTAAATTTCTTGTTTTCATTGAGTGTCAACCATTGAATCAAATTTTCCTTTTACAAAAAAATAAATCTCTACAACCGCCCTCAGGAATGAATACTTGTGATAATATAGCGGAAGAATAGTTTATACAGCGACTGTTAATCATAAATTTTCCATAAAGTAAACTTAACCCAAACTATGTCAACAAATAGGCAACAAATTCCTTACAGTCCCAACCACTGGTACCTTTAGCATAACCGTTTTCTTATTAATTCATTAAAAAAAAAAATTAAAGAGGAACACATCTCGAAACAGGATAAGGAGAGAAAGACACGTTGGGCAAACAAATTTAATCAAGTTATTCAACAGCGCTACCGGAGAGTTCATATCGGCCCCTTTACGAGCACCAATCCCGCTTCACGATCGTTCAGAATCGATGGAGAGAAGGGAGTCGAAGTCGAGTCACCCCTGAGCACTGCCATCCGATCGACGCGACCACCGACAACTTCTCGGAGTTTGCAAAGTTTACAGCACCGAATGACTGAGTAGCGGCAACGGAAGATAATGGCACAATGTCTATGGAATTGCTGACGAATGTGCTGCCGCCATTCGTCCGGGGAAAACGGATTCGAGCCGGCAATAACAAAATGAAAGTTTATCGCCGTGTGCTTCGAAGCTTACTTTGCGCCTGATCCGTGTTTTTGTACTTTTTCAAGGACGGCCGTTATTATTGAAATCGTTCCATTGATATGCGCTTGCTACCCATGACAAATAGGTTTCGGTTTATTCTTCTCAAACTTGGATTTTATTTAAGGCGAACTTCGGGAATTTTTATTCGCATAACTCTACGATTGACTCGAAGGCCTTGTGCCCAAGTTTTCAAGGTCATTAACCTTGAAACTTATTGGTTAGGTGCAGGTAATTCCTTACAGGTTTACTTTTGTCATGGTTAATATTATTATCACTTTTGAACTATGGCTGTTGAATTAATGTTTCGGATATTTGTTCAATAATATAATCAATAATATAATAATTGTATTATATACTAACAAATTACTATATATGTATATATATATAAATGATATGTAATAACAAAAACATCCCTATGACGCATAAGACATGTTTAGTATGTGGTCTTTTTTTATTCTATATATATAATTCTATTATATAATTAATACTTATATATATATATATATATATACATATAGTATTTTGTTAATATATAATACAATTATTATATTATTGATTATATGTAATAACAAAAACATAATACCTATGAGGCATAGAATATGTTTAGTATATGATCTTTTTTTCTTCGATTTTGATTTTATCGGAAAAGACCTGTACGACTTTGTGTTCGCATAGGTATTTCTACAGTGCACTGCGGGCTTTGTTTGATGACTGTCAAGGTTATTGGATGGAGTGGATGCAGGTCATTTCTTATGGTTTGCGGAATTTATAGCGCGGTATAACTAAATAGCCGTAACGAAGAATTATTGCCCACAGACGGTGGCAGTTCTGTCGAATGGTTAGCGGTTGTCCAATAGAGGGAAATGAAACCGAGGGAGCTATGGTGGCATAACAAGCGCAAGTTTGCAGGCGCATAAACAATAGCTTGCTTTGAATTTACCACAATTATTCCCCGAGAAAGTTTGCAGCTTACGAAAGGACAATTATTTAGTTAACTTTTGTTTTATTAGGAGAATGTTGCAGAAAGCATAGTTCGTGGATCTGTGGTCGTCAAAGCATTCGAAGCTTCAGAGCAGTTCAGAGTCGGAAAAGTTTATGAACCCATTTGACTATTTAACGGAAATAGAATCGAAATTAAATTTGCATTTAATGGAGTAAAAGATAGTTTCATAGATATGAGCGGTTTATTTTGGAAGTAGCCGAAGTCCATTTGTTTATTGTTTTTTTCTGACTGTAGTAACATGTACAATTTTAAGTTAGCTGTTATAAACAAAATTTTGCGGTTAAGTATATTCTCTTGCGGTTAAGTATATTCTCTTGCGGTTAAGATCAATTCTCGCAGTTATTTCAATAATTAAAAACATTACTTTGAAAGTGGCCTAAGTTCAATATATTCTTGATAATATCCGAAAGTGCGGATTTTAAAATGTCCCAAGGCACTGATCAAGTCATTATAATTAATTAGCATTAATTAATATACCGTTTGCCCTGAAGATTACTATAAAGTTATCAAAACGTGCCTAAAATGAATAACTTTATTCGAAAGAGCATAAAATAAGAGGATTTTATATCAACAAGATTTTTAAAAGACGGTTTTTAAAGGGGTAAGGAATTCTAACGTATAAACAATAAATCGAGTAGAAATAACATAAATTAGCTAATAAATTATATTAGTTACCAACAATTTCTGTACCTGCATTAATATTAAGACTATTTACAATTGAATGTGTCAATTGTAGGGATTAACATTTATAGTTCTTTCAGTATGACAATGCACGTAGAAGTAATAAATATCCCATGGATATCTAGCAAATCTTGTTATATATAGCGTCCGACCAATACGTCATATCAGTCAAGTGATATAATATGATTAATCGTTACATTGGTTTTCTTAGAGCGAAAAATAATAAAGCTGTCGAAGACTCAGTGAAGTTTAAAGATTGTTATAATGCTGCCATTGAGCGGCGGTAAACCGTGAAATGCTACTCGTGATTGTTTCTTTGGACTTTCGCGCAGTCGATTTCAATAAAAGTTCGCTCTTATGTGTCTCCAAGGAGTCTCACCGCCAACGGGTTCGAAACGATTTGGAAAGCATGCAGGTGAAGGTTTTAAGAAGCGCACACCTTCGTCGATGGCACTCTAGGGGATCTTTCTGAAGCCGAATTCACATTGACTATATAAAACTGAAAAACGACGTACGAAAAAGTGGGAATCAAACTTAACCCATTATTTACCATTGTCCCTCTTTTGGGACGCTTGTTTCCTACTTATTTCCACCTAAGCATCGTGGATCTTTTACTTCTGATTGTTGTACCTAAATTTTGTATTGAACGTTATAAAAGCTACAAATTTAATAAAAATATTTTTTCTCCGATTAGCTTACTGTAGGAAATGAATTGATCAGTGCATTTTTTAGGTTTACACTTGGCTTTCGTATATAATGTATTTTTAGGGATATAACTATTTGACGCGCTTGATTCATTTAAGATGGTCGATTATTTGACAGTAGGGTAGATTACTCTATGTATGAGTCCTTCATCGTTCTAAGCTGAACACGATTTGTGACTAACGCTATCCAAAGACGCAAAACGTCAGCAGTTGCAGTAACAGTAACAAAGTTGGTGGTGACACTGGAACATTTGCAAATTTATTATAAAGGTCAAGAGTTCTCTGGTCTGGAACCAATCGAATCAACGGATAATTCGACTAAAGCTCTTCCATCATATTCAATCGAGAATATTACGTATAATGTCAGACATCCTGCTATAGACATTTGTAGCACAGATATTCTCGATTACGCATTAAGGACCTACTATTATGAATATTAATAATCATGAATGTAATATATTAAATCCACGAAAATAAAACATTTCTGTCTAGTAATTAATGCCACGAATGTATATGGTTAAAAAAGATAGAGCAACTTTTAGTTAATCGTAAAAAATCCATATCAGTTTTCCAATAAATGGAATATTGAAGCACGTATTGGAAAATAAGTAAAACCTTTTTTCTACCCTGGAAATATTTTTCTGGCAAATATTGTGCGAAAACGTGTTAGTTGTTTTTTCCTAAAATATTTGGCGGACGATTTCGATAGCTATAATGAAACTGACTAGATTGCGGACAGAATAATCACTACTTTAGTGAAGATATCACGTTTATTACGACACTTTTATACGTATTCTGATTGATATTTGCCCGATGCGCTAATATGAGCAATGCAGTATCTCAAGCCCCTGCTGTCCGCTTGCCAGCATATATCACTAATTATTGATTTTGATCAAATTCGATAATTGCTAACATGAGCAAAGTGAATAATACCAAAAGCAAAGGCTGGTACATGAGAAGTGAGCTTAAATCAACATCCATCACATATTTAAGATTTATTTCGCCACGCGCAGGTCGAACGGGGATTTTTATCGAGCGGTTCAAATCTCAATATACTTGATACCACCTACATAGACGCATTGGGAGCTGCTTTCCAGTGCAGCGTGAATTTGAACGACAATCGTCCGGACGTACGTCAGGGAATGTAGACGTCTTTCGTTCCGAGGTAAAGGGATATTCGAGGAAATCGCGTCGACTGATCGTGACTAACGACCGCACTATTCTCCAATCGGAATCAAGAGACTCCGTATATTAAGTAAAGATGAATATGTAAACGCGTACAAAATTGGAAAATGTTAAGTCAAGGGTCGATATTAGGATAAAACAACGGCTTATTTAGGAACGATATTGGGGGGAATGTAAATGCGTTTAATTGGTGTATATTTCGATGATTATTGTTGTACCAATTTGAATTAATTTTCCTGACAGCTAAATTCAAGGTTATTTAAGAAATTGTAATCTGCGCGTAGCGAACAGTTGATTGTATATGATTATGTATTAGATTACACGTGAAATAATATGCAATTTGCCTCTGATTAGATGTAATTTTAAATGAGGTAAAATTCCTGAAGTAATAATTGAATAGTTTAGAAATAACGCAAAAATAGTTAGAAAATCTGGTCGACGATAGACAAGCTGAAGCACGAAACGTAAAAGAAGGAATGAAATAAAACACATATTTACGCACGAATATTAACGTTTATATTTTTCCCGATCTTTGTGTAAAGTATTCTCCGATTTGAAATTGATTACGCCTAAAAATACAGTTTTGTTTGATAAAAAAAGAATTATCCATTGATTACGTAATCGATCACGTCTACAAATCAGGATAATAAAAGCACAAATAAAAAAACACTCTGTACAACTTTCAGCTGAAATTGAATGAGTAAGGAACACAATTTTGAGTCAAGGGACACGCAAATTGCTTCAAGTAATTAACCATTAAAATATAAATTTATTTTAATCACATATACAAATGTTATTTAATACAATAACGATCAGATGCGAAGCAGAATAAACTTTCTTTTCCATTAGAAAACCGTTCTTTCATATGCTCAGCACCGAGGAATGTGAAATTGTGAGGGAAGAGTATGTAAAACTCGTGGAAAAAAAACTACAAAAACTTGTAACTTCCTCAGAGCCACTCGACATTCCAGTCATTTTTCAGAAAGAACAAATTTCCGCCATAGCCATGATTTAAAAATGATTATTTTAATGCGCCTAATCGCTTCGAGATCCCCTTTGAAGGAGCGACGAAGATTGATTCATCGTTCCACGGAGTTCATTCTCGAGGAAAAGCCCGGGTATGACGAAGACGGATATCCACCAGGGTGAATTACTAAGGGGAAAAATTTTATGCGCTGTCGTACAATTTCCGATATGGCTTAACTTTAATTAGTGCACCAAATGGCGGCCAGTTATATTCGAGAATGGCGTACGAAAATGGCCGGATAAAATGTACCCGAACAGGCAAGAAGCGAGTTAGGGGCGGAGAAACTTCCGGATCTTATCTGACCGTCATCTTGAAGGGCAGATCTAGAAAATTGAAGTCGCCAGTCGACAAGAAGCTTCGAGATTAGTCCTCGGATTACTCTCAGACGGATTAGTCGTAATAAAATCGAGAACGGGGTAAATAAAGCAAAAGAGTAAAGCGGGTCTCAGAAGACGTACTATCTGGGATTAGTTCTTCCCTATTGAATGTTCAAAATTGCTTTATTGGCGAACAAAACTTTACGCGAAAATATTATACGCTACGTTCTTTAATTATTTTCTTTTTTTTTCCGTAGAAAGCTATTTTCTCGGTTATATAATCAACGTTCTTGTAATATTTGTTATAATAGTCGAGCGATTTTAGATGATATTGATAATAGAAAGGGTAATACAATTTTGAATTGCAAAAACATAAGGAGGAAGCTCTGGATTATAGTCAAAATATTTTGACTATTTTTACACACATGTTAGTTATATTATTAAAAATATGTTATTGTAGTCAATAGCAAAGGCGACATTCGAAGATATTTTAATCCTTCTCGTTTCCTGACCTTGCGCAACTATAAACGCTTGTTTGAAATTATTTGAAGCTATTAATGTGATTATATTCAAATCACGTTACTTTATTAACAATTGATCTTCTAAATAAAATTAACGAATTACTTATTTTTCCTTCTTTAATAGTTTCCTACGCAAGTTTAAGACCGTTTGAAATTGGCTTAACAGTATTACTGTTATAAAAAATGCAATAAAAAATAAGAGATATATGTATTTGAAAGTACGTTGGCATTAGAAAAACTGAGCAAAAGTCCAATAATTATTTACATGCAGGGAGAACAAATCTTCCATCTGCCATTTATCATGACCATAAGACAACTGTCATATCGTAGTCTTCATTGTCTGTTAAAGCGATTGTAGCATTTGAAAAAATTATGCAGTCTGAAAGCATCAAATTTCTAAAAATTGATGTAAATATTGTAACTTAATAATACCTTTGAAAAAAATATTAATGTTTGTATTGCGTATTTCCATTAAATAACATGTATGTACCTTAACATCAAACAATATTTCGATATGCAAAAATGTCAACTACATACGATACAGATCGATACCGCAATATTATTATCGTATTTTTCTTTAAGAAATTTATCCAGTCCGCTGATCGAATTGAATAAAATTACTCGATATACGAGAGAAATTAACGGTAAACTAGCAGCTTTATAGTTGGCGTTACAGTTATCGGTAAACGGTAGCTCTCGAATTTTCGCAGCGCAATCAGAGACCGATAGGAAAAATAATTATGTGGCCGTTTTCGCGGCAAACGCCGACGCCGCTTGTTGCCGTAATTACGTTCCTGTAATTTGTTCCGTGCTAATTAATGCGTCGCAATTAAGAGTACAGAGGAAAACGATTTTGCAGAAGGTGCGTTTCAGAACGTATGCACCGATAGCATGCCCAGATTTTTGTGGCAATATTGGGGGCATCGTGAAAATTGCAAACCAAATAGGATAGTCCGGTTGACTTTCGATATTAGCCTTAAAATGCATTTTAGCTTAACACTGAATCTACACATAGCTGCTGCCCTGTTTTCCTTTTTGTATCGCCAGTTTTAAGGTGTATATCAAATCACTGAAACTACAATAATAGATTTTTCCAATCTTTTTTATAGTCCAAAACGCTATTGTGAGTAATGAATTTTTTTTATGAAACACGAACCTAAATTAAAGTAAAGATATCTTTGGTAATAATATTGTTATATCGCCCTTCTTGTATAATCAGCATTAAAATCAGCTTAATTTATGGGTGTGATAATGTTAGATTATTGGTTTGACAAGAACCTCACTGTAGGTCAAAACGTCACAAACGTGGTTGAGAGCGCTCCCAATACGACGAATAATAAGCAATCGCTAAAATGAAGTGTTAATTGTTTATTATATGGTTTATATTATATCATTTATTAACAGAGGATAGTTACAAATCCAATACAATTTGAAGCATCTTTCACGCGGAAATAGTAAATTTTACGTACGATAATAATAGCAATACCTTGCAATTTATCCAATTATCGTGTAACAATTTTGAAATGCACATGGAATACTAGCGCTCCGCGGAACACAGTTTGGGAACCACTGCACTACTCCAAGGGTCAAGCACGTTCGAGCAAAAACCGTATAAAGCCCGCGAAATCATTTGGTTTGACTCTGCCGAAAGCATCGAAATTCGATAAATATACGTGTCCTTTTTATAGCGTAGTAAAAAGAATGATGATAAAATCATGGAATTATGTGAAAGAGAATAATAAACAGGTTAACGAAAATACTAAAAATACGACGATAATGAATACAATAAACGTCTACGGAAAATGCGTCCCAACAATGCAAGCGTCTACGGAAAATGCGTCTCAACAATTCAACGTCTGCAGAATACGCGTCTCGACAATTCGTCTCCGCCTAGAAAATTCGTCGTCTCACAAAGCTCTCGCCATTACGTCTCTGTGGGAATTTCCGATTTTTCCAACGCCCTGCCAGCCGCCCTTAGAACACACGGTTTTGTTATATTTTTCTCTCACTTCCGTACGTTCTCCTTCCCTCCTTCTCATAACCTCTCCCTCGCCCTTTCTCTCGTTCTCCTTCTCACTCCCTCTTTCTTCCTCTGTCTATCTCTGCGCGCAGCAGAACGCAATTCGAATTGTCGCCGAAATTCCTCGAGTCCTACAATAGCAACATAAAATTCTTATTGAACAAAAAAGTTTAACAAAGTATAGCGGACTAATTCCTAAGTTGACAATCTTGTGTGGCCCGTCGATGATGTAAATATGCAGATGGCGATAATCGGAAAAAACTTCACCTCTTCTGCAATACACCATCGTGGCGCACGCTATACCAGACACTTAACAGGGTACGTGAAAAATAACCGAGTTCGGTGTTTGCGCGTGCCGCATAGAAACTGCTTGCTTATAAGATAACGGCAGCGTAGCCAAATGCGCGAAGAAGAGAGATGGAGAGGGAGGGAATGGGGGCAACGTGGTGAGAAGGTAATGTTTTATAATGCATACAAATGCAACAATACTTGCACTGTCCTTTCATACGCATAAATGTATCTCTAATCCAGGATTACCTTCACAAATTAGTTCTTCCTATTTGCGTATAACTCGTTATAGTAGAAATCTCATGATAAAATATTGTGTTTAGCGTATAGTATATGATGTCGTTTATTTTATTCTATATTATATGTCTTTTTGAGTACAAGAGAGAAAAAGGACAATAAATAGATTAATTCATTCAATAAGTTGTATACTGTAATAATATGAGAAGGATTCTCAGAAGATATACGTAACTTTATAAAATTCACAAATTCGTTGTTTTGATTGATTTTCACAATGTTGAAATAAATTGACTTGTTGAATGGTGAACACTTTGTAGTATTTGTATATCATTCGAAATTCATAGCCAACTCTTACTTAAAACACTGATTTTACAAATAATTCTAAGTCACGTTTTATAAACGAGCCATTCTTTCGATTTTAATGCGATTATAGACTTTTGAAAAATCTTTTAAAACGAAGATTTGGTTTGAATATAAAAATTCAAATAACCAGTAAAGCATCAAATTTTTAAAAACCTTACCCAAATATTTTTATACGCATAACAATGAAAAAAAAACTCTTTGCACTCAGAACGAAACAAGATTTGTAAATAAAACGATAAAAATGCATGACTATATAAAATAATTGTATCAAACTTGCGTCAACATATGTATCTGTTTTAATTTTTGTGTCCAATTTTCACTAAACATCGTTATATCCATGCATAAAATAAAATAATTCGCCAACCAATATCTCTGAAAAGTAAACGTTTAAAATTAATAAAAATCGCGATTTGGTGCTCTCGTTAATATTTAAAAATTATATACTATATATAAATATCATTAATTAACATTTTGAAATAATTTCACTCTGGCGCTCTCTATTACTTCTCACGATAGAAGTGACTGTTTACATTTATCCTATAAAAGTCACAAAACGCTAATTTAAGGCAACGAAATACATATCCCTTTGATATCGCGATGCGAATGTCCTCAGACGTTGTAGACGCATATAGATGCTTTTCACCAACTGACTGCCGAGTTATGAACTTGGTTATGAGTTTTAATAAATTCTGCTTTTCAGAGCAAGCCACGGTTCGACTTTTTCCTAGGCCCCTGCGTCGGATAAGTTTTGCCCGATTTTTAGCACCATACATATCCTAAAAAGGAGGAAAAAGAGAAAAGGGGAAGGAAAAAGGGAAGAACCGACTCTGTCTCTTTGTTTTTTCTAAAAATATTGGGGAAAAATGTATGATCACATTTACATAAGCATCGGCGATCTTGAATCTTTTAAGCAAACAAGTCTGCGAGAAAGATTTCTTTTTATCGCTGTACTTTTCTTTTGGGACTCTAAACCATATTTTCCTCTAAACTTATAGATTCGTAAATAATGGAGATACTTAATGATACATCATACAATTTTCGAAAGCCGAAGATTTATATCTAACTGTCCTCTGATATATTTTGTCTATCAATAATTAACGTGTGCACTTTGCAATGGTATATATATACCTATGCAGGTAAAAACGCAAGTGACAATACATATTTTAATATCGTGTTTCACCAAATATTACTGACATATCAGGCGAATAACAGACTATAAAAGCAAGAAAATATTTACAGGTTCGGCCTCCTTTTTTAATAATTACTTCACAATGATTTCTCGTTCCTTGTAGCCATAATCTTTTATTTGATGCTATCAATGTTCATTAGCATGAATTTTTATGGATTCCAAAAGAAAAACGCAGCAGTACAATTTCCCGTGAACGTCGTCAAACTGAATTTGAATCTTCTTACGGGGAAACGCGAATAGCAAATATTCGCGAACAAAAAATTCATATCGTCCTTTGATCACCAGCGACTGTGTTAATACCATTTATTCGATATTCCTGTCCAGTGATAAGAAGACAGTACTTGCTTACTTATGTATTGAGATATAAAAGTAGCACTGAAAGCGAAGAAATCTTTATCATACTTTATACGTTGGTTTCAATATTGTTACAGGGGCGATCTTCACGGAAGATCAAAAGGATAGTCCCTCGGAGCTAGCATTCAAATATGCCATATACAAGATCAACAAGGATAAAACCCTCCTGGCGAACACAACGTTAGTCTACGATATCCAGTATGTGCCTAAGGACGATTCCTTTAGGACGTCCAAGAAAGGTAAGTGACGAGGCATCGTTCAAACTACAGTACCTTCTTTTACTTTCATTTATTATCTGTCTTACACAGTCATTATTGTCATTGTTTGTACGTTTGCCCCACAAATTACTTGAACAGTATAGTATCACACGTGTAAAAGAGAGTATCTACAAGAATTGGATATCGTTCGTTTATACGCAGGGCCGACAAAATATCGCATGAAAATATATTAACGCGTTAAGTACCACGTCAGTCACCGGTGACTGACAGAGCATTTCTAAGCAGCGCGCGTGGCCTGACGGAAATTTCCTTATAAATTCGCGTGGCACTCGGCGCGTTAAAAACATAAACTTGATTTATGGAAACAAGGTAAACAACGATGAGGTTTGCTTGTACATTGATTGCAGAATGTTGTAACTTCTCGCGTTAAATTTTTCGAACCTAACATTCGTGCATTTGTATTATAACATTAAAACTATAAGCGAACTCAAGATACGAATCTGAAACAGTATTTATTGTGATTGAAAAAAGTCATCTGAACCATCTGTTTATACTCTGGCTCGGAGTGTGCTGGAAGTGTCCATCGTGTTTTATTATTAACGTGTTAATAATTCGGATTAATGCACATATGCTGTACGTAGATTAAACAGATAATTTTACCCGGTTTGCATCATGAGTTTTTCTCTCGTTTGCACCATGAGTATTAAAGTAGAGAAACGCTCTGCATATGCAGTAGCCATCCGTTAACACGTTCCGTGCTGGATCGATTTTTCCTTACTTTCGGACTTATTTTTTACTTTCACCGTGCGGATTGTATCTCACCACGCCATTACAATTAGCTTCTGACGTATGTCTCACGATTTTTACAATTGATAAGCAGCAATCCCTTTTTAATTTTTCGCTTGCAAGGGAAATTCTAAACAGCCTGAATGGAAAATTCAGCGTGAAGCTTCCACGCAGGACGTAACGTGTTAATGTGTTAATCTCTGTGAGCACGATGGAGTCGAATTCACCGTGAAGGGAGATGGACGAGCCCGTGTTTATATTAAACTTGCAAGCTAATCATAGTCAAAGGCTGGGGAGGTTCCTCAAAAAGAATTGCACCGTAGGCATCGGCTCTCCTCCAGCATGTTAGCTGCGCCTGTTAAATCAACTTCCTCAAGAAGATTCGCTCCCCCCTTTCGAGATAACGCATACCGCTCGGGCAGGCACAATTTTATTTTCACACACCAAAAGGTATTTAACACCTTCAAAGGTCTCGGGGAAACACCTAGACTTGGAAATGTCGCGCCATCGATAAGGCACGAATTCCCGATCTGACAAGAGCAGAGCACTCCGGGAGTGCCGGGTTTCTTTTTATTTGCGGCGTCTAATAACCGCCGGGCGTAAAATGGCCGAATAAAAATCTGCTTCTGCGCATTCGCTTAAATCTGCCGGCAAATGCTCCATTTACCTGATCTTCATTTTCCCTTATCAAAGTTAATGGTGTAGCAAAATTGAAAAATCTTAACTACAGAGAGAAAACGCTGGGGCTATCAGAAAATTGAGATCGTATATAAGATATATATATATATATTTATAATTATACTATATAGCCAAATAACTTACAATCGATCGACGACGAAAAGTCAAGAAGGGAGTAAAGAAAGAAAGAAAAAAAAAAGGAAAGACGACCATCCCACCAGCTGCCGATCGAACAACGAGGTTACTTTTCCGTCCCCGTAGATTAAGATCCAGTGGTAGAAACGAGCGCAGATGCTAATGCTAGGAGCTTACTTTACAGCCGATATTCACGGTATATCATAGACGCAATGGCGAGCCAGGGCCGAACTGGATCTGATCAATTAGCCGGTGCATGCGGGCAATTAATCTCGCGCTTTATCTAGAGGACTTTAATAGCCACCCCGCTATTTGCCAGCTGCCACTGCACACTGCACGGGATCGGCCCGCCGCTGTTCCAACGGCCTACATTAATTCGAAAGGTACCGAGCCGATCGTCCGGAATTTACTACGATTTTCAGCGGAGCAAAAAGGCACGCGTCACGATCGCGGGGCAATTTCATGGCGACTCGCGTTGTCGAATTGCACTGCCCCTTTGGGCCACGGGATTTTATAAGATAAAATAGATAAAAGGAGGTTTTAGAGATAAGGGATAGTATTGTTTGGGATACTAGGAGCAAATGTTCGATATTGTTGTATCAAAGGATGACGATGACACTCCGCGTGTTTTGCTTTTGAAGCTGCTACGATGCATTTTGTTTGAACGGGGATTACAGGGGTTACTTTATACGGATTTTTGATTTAGAATGTAATGTGCCTTGAGGAAACGAAAAATGATGGTGGTTAATTTATTTGAATTAATGATAAAAAAAATAGGTGAGGTGCGTCGATCAGAATGATCCTGATCGACCATTCTGTCGATCATTCCGACTGACATACCTTATCTAACTATTTTTTATATTTAATCGACATAAAACGATTGCTTCACTCGAATTTTACTTATCGATTACCTTATTTCATTCGGATTTGAATACCATTACAATAAATACATTTTACAGAAACACCAAAGCCTACATATTAGAGACTTCCATCCTTGATTTCGAAAAACCGAATTTTAATTTTTTATCGTAAACTACGAAGAAAATTCATTAAATGGTCTCTAAAAGTAGTGATATGCACCTGGAGATTATATGTCGATTATTATACGTATGATAAGTCAGTGCAGTCGACAATTATGGTTATTTCGAGGATGCGCTTCGACGCAATTCCACGACGTGGTGAAAGTCGCTAAGTGCACGGATCTATAAGCGTAAAACCGTGGTTTGTCCTGGGACAAAGAGGCAGGTTGGGGTTAAGACGCGTCGCGAAGTCGTCTCGAAGAATACCGCGTGGTAAAAGAACGAGGAACAAGACGATTGAAATGAGTGGCCGGGTTTAGAAACTCTTCCCACTGTGTCTTAGACACGGTATTTCTTCTTTCTCCTTTCACTTCGCGCAGAATTCAGGATACATGTCCAATTCTTATTCTTACGCGCGAAAATAAGCTCTTCTTGACTTTGGAAAGAAGAATAATCTTAATACACGAGAATTCTTACACGTTAAAATAAAAAGTTCCTTTTAACTTTGGAGAAACTAAAATTCCAAAGAACTGGAATAATCTTAATACACGAGAATTCTCATACGCGAAAATAAAAAGTTCCTTTTAACTTTGGAGAAACTAAAATTCCAAAGAACTGGAATAATCTTAATACACGAGAACTCTTATACGTAAAAATAAAAAGTTCCTCTTAACTTTGCAAAAACTAAAATTCCAAAGAACTAGTATAATCTCAATAGCTAATTTTAATTTAAAAAAAAATCATATTAATACGATCACGTGCTTCCAATTTTTTTTTAAGTCGCTCCACAATTGTGCTCCATAAACGGGACAATGGCGGGCACTGGGTTAACGTGTTAAGGATATACGCGGTATACGTAAATACCTCGAGAAAGTGGCTGGTTCAGTGTTAATAGCGTCAGGAGCAACGAGGTTAGGAGTGGCCGTGCATACATCGAAACAAATGTTCGATGCCTCGGTAGGGGAGCGCCGAGGGTTAGAGAACGACAAGAGGCACGCGCGCATTCATCCCCGGGAATTTTCGAACGAGGATCCGTTGGCGAGAAGTGAATCGCGGAACGGTGGTCTGCGCGAGGACAAAAAGGCGGGCGCGGGGTTTAAGACGAGCCGCGGAGTCGTCCCGAAGAATGGTCGTGCAAAGGTCGCGCGAAGAATGGCGAGCGAGGCGGCCGAAATGAATTCTCGCGTCTAGAGGCGAGCGACGGCCGCCTTCCGTTGCATTTCACATAGAATTCACACGTCTCGCGTGTACCCTCTCGCGGTTCGTGAAGGAGCGCGAGGGGGGGAGGTGGTAGAAAAGGGCGACGGTGTGAGCAAGAGAGACGGAGAAAAATGGCGGAAAAGAGGGATGGAGTGAGAGAAAGGGAGAGAGAAAATGGCGGAGATGAGGGATGGAGTGAGTAAGAGAAACAGAGAGAGAAAATGGCGGAGATGAGGGATAGAATGAGTAAGAGGAACGGAGAGAGAAAATGGCGGAGAAGGGGGATAGAATGAGTAAGAGAAACGGAGACAGAAAATGGCGGAGATGAGGGATAGAATGAATAAGAGAAACGGAGAGAAAAAATGGCGGAGAAGGGGGATAGAGTGAATAAGAGAAACGGAGACAGAAAATGGCGGAGATGAGGGATAGAATGAGTAAGAGAAACGGAGACAGAAAATGGCGGAGAAGGGGGATAGAATGAGTAAGAGAAACAGAGAGAGAAAATGACGGAGAAGAGGGATAGAATGAATAAGAGAAACGGAGATAAAAAAAAAAGCGGAGAAGAGGGATGGATTGAGTGAGTGACGGAAAAGGAAGATTTAGAGAAAGATATATATATATATATATATTTATATGGAAAAGAGAAATAGAGTGCGTAAGACAGAAAGAAAAAATGGCGGCAAAGAGGGTTAGAACGAGTAAGAAAGAGAGAGAGAGAGATATATGACGCAAACGAGAGATAGAGTGAGGAAGAAAAATGGCAGAAAAACGGAGTAGAGTGAGACATGGAGAAAAAGGTAGCGGAGAAGAGGGACGAACTGAAAGGGGAAGATAGGTAGCGTGTAGGAAAGAGAGAGAAGGAGGGAAAAGGGGCTGCGCGGATCGAAAAGGGGCGAAGAAGACGCTGGTAACAGCTTTCTATTTGCATACTACCTCTCCCTTTTCATCCGCGAGGTCCCTTTCGACACCGGCGTTATTTGCATTCAGAAATTGGCCGCCACCGACTCTGCGACCTCCTTCCTTCCTTCCTTCCTGCTTTCCTTCCTTCCTTCCTTCCTCCCTCCCTCCCTCCCTCCCTACCACGACGTCCACCGTGTTCCCTCGATGTTTTCACCCTCCCCTCCCCCTTCGCCATTGCAATCGCCCTTTAGCAACGTCTCACGGATTTTCAGGGCGCGTCTCGATTAACTCTTTGGGCCGCGGAATTACGAGAAATAAAATAGACTATTTTCTGATGCATGTCGAGAAGCTTAAGAACCAGAGGAACAACCAGTTTGTCGGAAGAATTGATAATAATGGACTTGGTCTTGTGTCTACTTTTTGATATTCTTCGATGCTCAAGAAATATATAGAATCGTTGTATTACCAAGAAATCAGCATGATTCAAGTTGAGGATATATTTTTTATCGGCGTTTCTTCGTGGAGATAAATATTCTTTAATGTGTTCCTGATTCTCAGGTATTTCTCACTGGAAAAATTGAATTCAATGATCGACCACAATTTATGCTTATATTGTTAATATGTATATCGTTTTTATGTCGATTTTTCGAATAGTACTTTATTTGGATCATCGATGCAAAAAAGTCTAGAAACGATGTTAAACGACAAGGTTAATTAGAAAAATCAAGACATTTCGTATTTTAATTCTCTCATTAATTCTTTTATTTCGTATTTCAGTCAGTTTCATGTTATAGTTTTTAAAATCAGGACATTTCCTCTTCGGTGCATCTATCGAAGTAAACAATCAAGAGTAACAAAATAAAGAACAGTTCCAATAGAACACATTCCACGTCTACATCCACTCTTGCTACCCCCGCTTTATCATTTGAACCTACAAACTTTTGCGTCTCTTCGTCTATCATTATCATCACTCCTTTAATAAGATAAAAAACTAATCGACAATTCGGACTAAGTCGGGGATCAGAATGTTCGAGCTTCGCGTTCTCTGGCGCGACGAAAATTTATTATGTAAATTTATTGTGAAAATAAAATTCAATGGACTCGCTTCGCGGCTCGCTTCGCCGTGGCCAGATAAAAACCGACAGTCCGCGACGATAACCGGGCACTTTTGCAGAGCGCACGAATCGACTGCTGCACGCAATCGTAAATTAAGCAGCAAGAAGCACTATTATCGTTAAAAGTCTGTCATAAATGCGCGCCGCCGTTTAGTTCCTTGCCAAAGGAAACCTCGAGGCCCATACGCGCGCTAATCGTGCGATGGAGGTACGTTTGGAAATTTTGTATTCCAGGAAAGGCAGATTTATTTTCATCGGCCTCGATTAACCCTTCATGGCGCAGGATTGCAGGAAATAAAATAGAGCCACGTTGGATAGAAACTTTATTGCGCTTTCGAATTAAACTTGGAATTGGTATGTTTTTATTAACAACATTTAAACAATAAGAAACATAAGAAAATAATGATAATTGAAATAATGAGTAAGGAAAGTAAAAATTATATAGTGAGTAACTATTTAAAAATAGACTTTTTAAAATAGATAAAAATAAATAGCGAGTAAGACCTTTTTTTTTATCTTTAAGTCACGCTCGAATTCAGTATAACATAAGGAGTTTCTTGTCTCTTTCCAGGCAAAAACAATGAGCAACAATTGCAGAAAGAAGTCCGAGGAAGCAAATTTTTCATCGTCTAATCATTGGTTCTGCTTGGAAAGAGACCAAGAAATCTCTTATATTATTCTATACTTTTTAAATATAATGTATATGTAAAATGACTTGATTTGAAAAAATGTGAATTTAATTCGAAAAATCTTAGTGGTTCTTTTGTGTTGAAGCGTTGAAGCTCACAACGAATTTTGTATCACCCTGTATAAGAAATTAACTTGATCTCCGTGACATAATACAAAGATCGACTATATCACGCGTCTCTTTCACGTGCGTTTAATTTGAATTTCGTGGAAGAAATTTATAAATCCATCCTCCGTTCTAAGAAATAATTGTGAATCGTTCTACGTATCACGAACGCATAATACGCAACCGACGAAAATGCCCTACGCACACTTTGAACTCGTATATACGTTTGCAAAATGTCTTGATATGACGCTCTAAAAAAATTACAGTACGTGTTTTGCAAGAAACAATTTTACAATTTACAATTTGCGCGCTGTTGAACTGAATAATTAAAATTCGAGTGCCTTGATGTACAAACGGTGAAAATTCTTGAAAAATCTCGACTGAAACAATTGCTTGGTGCACATTTTCAAATCGTATATACGTTTGCAAAGTAGCTTGTTTTCAGGCTGTAGAAAAAGTCAAAAATCACGCGGTATACAAGAAACAATTTTATCCACGTCGATTACTATTCAAAGTTGTGCGTTGTTAAGCTAAATAATTTTATAGGCACATGTACTCCTAACTACTCGCTCCAGAATTATTTATAAACAAATAGTGATTCTTATACAGACGCTTGTATAATTCTCCATCTGTCTTATGCAACTAAAGTTCGCTCAACTAAATCGACTATTTTTGTCTGCAATAATAATAATTCCGCTCATATAAAGCGAACTTCAATCCTGAAAATAATCACCAAACTCCAAATTCAAATTAAACTAGAAAATCATAAACATCAACTGGCTCCAAACAATTTCCTTCTAGCCTCAATTAACCTTTTTTCAATCTCAATCCTTAAATATTAACCCTTTGCGCTCGAAAGGCGACTCTCAGTCGCCACAATGTTTCACGCTACAACTCTAGTGTCAACTCAAACTCTCTTAAACCTCCAAGCCATAAGAAAAGTATATCTATACTCAAAAAACTACCAACAAAGCAGAAGAACGAATATACATCTCGAACAGCTATTCCACTCCACCAAAAAAAAAAAAAAGTCTTCGAGGGCAAAAGGTTCACTGAAATATTTTTTTTTCTTAAATATAGTCCCTAAATGATGTTAATTCGAGCATCTTGGCTCAAAATCATGGCCGATCATTGCGAAACGCGCCTCCCAAGGGCGCTAGATCGCTGTCCCTCTTTTGCACTTCGCAGCGACGTGCCTTTAGCATGTTGACTGGCAATGACAAGTGCAATCGCAATCGCCACTGCCAGCGCTATGACACGCCGACTATAGCCGCCATACATATTTCATCGCATTCTCACGCTACGGCCATACCTATCGCATTTCGCATCGGCAATAATTTAACGTTTGATACCGGCGCAAAGACGCGTATTTAGATCCCAGCGTGGACAGGAGAGATTTGTCATCGCGGGAGATCGATAAATCCCCGATGGGATCTGAGGTTTGCACTCTGCTCGAGTTTTTCGCGAAAGCCTCATGAGAGAGGATGCGTTGGAATGTACTTTCGGGCGATCGATAGTCGTGAATGATTATGAATGTGTATTTAAAGGTTTTTTTTATGGTTGTTTGAGTAGTTTTCTGTGTGTTTTAGGGGTTGGTAGGAAGTTGGATTGGATATAATCGTGTGGGATTTAATGGGAAATTTGTTTTTTAGTCGACAAGTAAGGTGCTTTGGGTTTTTTTAAGGTTGTTGGGAGTAGAGTTATTGAAGGGGTTAGAGTGACTCGTTTCTAATAAAAGGTTCGAATAAATCCGACGAATAGGCATCGAATTAATTCCCACCTGCGTCCGTCACATCTAAAATTGCAAACGAAGAAGCTAGTATTGAATTTGAAATGAACGGCACCACATTAATCTACACGCGCACTCTTCACACCGAAAAATAAGGAGCGTACCTGAAAATCAAGTTGGAGACGAAAAAGGTTCTAATAAATCTGACAAATGACACCAAATTAATCTGCAAGTGCACTTCTCATAACGAAAAATAAAAAAAACAACTGCACTCGTCAGATTTGAAATCGAGAAAGATATGGAAGAATCAAACCAAAGACAAAGAAGCTTCTAACAAATCCAAAAAACGGCACCAAATTAATCCGCACGCTTACTCCTCACACCAAAAAAAAAAAAAAAAAACAAAAAAAAACCTCTCCAAAAACAGAAGGTTCCAAAAAATCCGACCAATTAATTCCCACCTGCACTCGTCGTATCTAAAATCGAGAAACGCATCCAAAAATCAACCAAAGACAAAGAAGCTTCTAACAAACCCCAAAAAACGGCACCAGATTAATCCGCACAGGCGCTCCTCGCACTAAAAACCAAAAAAACCCCTCCAAACCCAGAAGCTTCCAAAAAACCCGACCAATTAATTCCCACCTGCAGTGGTCATATCTAAAATCGAGAAACGCATCGAAAAATCAAACCGGCGTCCAAGGGAGAGAGCCGCTCTCCTTTCGAGGCAGGCGGCCCACAATTTGCCGGGCCGATAAGCCGGGCTAAGGCTACACCGGTGTAACAACCAGGTTACATATTCGCAGATACGCCGATAGGCATAACCGGCGCGAAGGGAGGGGAAGGAGGAGGAGGAAAAAGCGAGGAGGAAAAGAGAGAAGGAGGGAAAGGAAAGGAAGGAGACGGTCCCGTCCCGCTAAACGGTCGTTATCTATTCACACCGGCCGGACAGCGATGTAAATGGTAAGTGGAGTACACGCATGGCGTACATGCGCGAGTACACGTGTACCGGCGTGTGCGCGCCCTCCTGGGGCGCGTCGTGTCCGCGGATAAAGCGAGGCTGGGAGCCGAAAGTGGAGCTGTGCCGGTGCGGCGGACAGGGGGGAAGAGCCGGGTTAGAACCTGGCCCATCGCTGATGCCCGTTCCGCGTGATTTTGCGCCACCGCAGCTCTGCTGGCGCGGAGCTTAACCACTTGCGCTATAAAGACGTGCTACGCACGTCGAGACGCTTTCCTTCCAAAACCCCCAGCGACGTGTATATCACGTCTGTAGGCATTTGTTGGAAAAATAAAGACGAGATGTCCGTCACGTCGGTTGACGGTTAGATATTTTAGGCATGTTGTGCGGATTTTTAGGTGTAATGTAACGCCTTACCGCACGTTATATCGTACAGTGCGGCACGGCAACCGAAAGTTAAATCGTGGCGCAAGTGGTTCGACACTGAACCTACCGGCCACTTTTTGGCTGTAGCGTGGTTTCGAGTGGAGAGAATTGCCTCGGGGATAGCGGGGCGATAGTTTTTCGAAGATTATGTTTAATCAAGGCTTGGGACATGGATGTTGAGTTTGGATGAAAATGTGTGTGGTATTGTGCTTTGGTGTGGTATGTACGTATCCTTAAAGAAAACTAATACACTAATATATACATATATGTATATGTATATATTAG